>JAVSCE010009105.1:0-39986 GCA_032199065.1 Smutsia gigantea
ACCTTGCTTTTTCCACCTATCAATGTATCTGGGAGATTTTTTCACAACAGAACATAAAGAACTTCCTTTCCTTTTTTAAGGTCTGCATGGTAATCCTTTGTATGGGTATCCCCTAACTTATTTAAGCAGTCCCCTATTAATAGACATTTATTTAGGTTATTTCTAAATTTTTGCTATTCCACAAACTTGAGACTGAATTACACTGGTAGGTTCACTTATTTTTGAGAGTAGGTAAAAATCTCCCAAGTTTTTGTGTCAAATGGCAGGTGCATTTATAACTTTGTAATTGCCACTATGAATGTTGAGCCAATTTGCAAGCCCATGGATAACATGTGAGTTTCTAGTGCTGGTTTCTCCACACGGACAATACACTGATAGTCACCCATGTAGTGTTTTATCAAATGTTCTCTTTTTCATCTTTACCAATCCAACAGGCGAATTAGGTCTCAGTGTAGTTTAACATATCGCGAATGAAGCTAAGTGTCCTTTCTTAAATTTAATGGTGCTATGGTCCAAATGTTTGTGTCCCCCCCAAATTCATATATTGAAATCCTACCCCCCAAGGTGATGGTATTAGGAGGTGGGGCTTTGGGGAGGTGCTTAGGTCATGAGGATGGAGCCCTCATGGTTGGGTTTAGTGGCTTTAGACCCAGAGAGGTAGCTGCCCTTCAACCATGTGAGGACACAGCAACCTGTCTCCCTCTATGAACCAGAAAATGGGCTCTCACCAGACATCGAATCTTGGACTTCCTAGCCTCCACAACAGTGAAAAATAAATTTCTGTTGTTTATAAGCCACCCAATCTGTGGCATTTTGTTATAGCAGTTCGAATGGACTAAAACAAATGGTCATTTATATTTCTTGTCTTTTCATAATCTCTGAACTTTTCTCCTGAGCTTTTTACATTTACTTGTCTTATTTTTTAATAGGACCTTCGCATTTTGGCCCAAATCCATTCTAATGTTCTCAAAAAAAAAAAAAGTTTGTGCTTCTGGGCTTTTGCTCATGTTATTTTCTCTTTCACCATTTCTATCTATACTGCCTTTTAAGACCCTATTCAAATATCTCCTTTATGAGTTTAGGTAGGTAAATGAGCTATTATTTGAGAATTATGCAAACTGTGATACATAAGGTATTATTAGGAAACTGAGCCTCTGACACTTTAACACAGTTCCTGCTCTCTACTTGGTGATGACCCCCTCTTCTTCTTACCCTCTATGGGGAAGTTGGGGTTCCTATGGCCAGGATCCTCACTGAACTTAAACCACCTGATAATGTAACTGGCCTGTTGCTAGGCTACCGCTTCCACACCTTTAGGCAATAAGCTATTATTGCGCTATATAGAGAGCTTGGCCCAGCGCTCTGGGCAGAGGCAGAGATGCTAGTGCTCGACCTACCACCAGGAGAACAAGCCGGGTAATAAACCCTTTCACTCCAAAGAATTTCTTTGGTCACACTGAATCCATAGCGAACTTGCCAGGGGCTGAAGCCCATTGACAAGACACCCCCTGGTTTCTGAAAAATTAGTCTCTCAATAATCAGTATTGCCAGAATCCTCAAACACTTTAAAAACCACCTCAAAACACCAGAGAAAATCTCATTGAGTTTGTATTAATAAATATAATGCAACCAATTCCTTTGCTACCTTGAATCTGTGATCACTGTGGCATTTGAGCACTGGGGAATGCGGAAATTTCCCTTTAATTCATTCAAGAAGTAATCTACCCAGTGCCTATAAGGTACCATGCTGACAGTGAACAAGACCCCTCTCCTGCCAATACCTTAGTTTCCTGCAATCATTATTATCTGGATTACTCGAGGGCCTCCCTAAACCTGCTGCTGCCTGACTCCAATCTCCTTTTCTACACAGCTGCCAAGTGTTATGTCTTAAACACAAGTTCTCATTATATCGCTCCTTCAGTAATTTCCCACTGTCAGGATAAAATCGATCTCGGGTGTACGTGGCCTTTCATGGATCTGCAGGGCCTAAAATGTCCCGTCTCATCGTTTGCAGGTCTCCCCCTTCATCTCAGGCCTCCATCCACTCTCTGCTTTTCAAGGAACACTTTGCAGTTTCTCAGAAATCTCGCACATATGCCTCGCTGGTCCTCTGGCTCCTTCCACCGCTGCTAAAACTGGCCAAGTCCTCACAGCTCCCGAAATACCTTGTTTAAAGTTTTCCTGATCCCAAATACGATCAGCTCCTTTTATGTTCACTCCCCAATTTTGTAAATATTTATATTGCATTTCTTCTAAATTTGATGATAAAAGACATATGCTTATTGAAGAATAAAGCTCCTAAAGTGTATAAAGAATGACAAGACGATTTGGAGCACCAACTCCACCGCAGATAACTCCTGCCAAAATTTTTATATATCTCCATTCTCTCCAGATATCTTCGTCTGTCTCCTAAGGTTATAACACAGACTTGTAATTTACTTTCTTAACACTATATCCCAATCATCTTTCCATGTGGATATACATTAATTTAAATCATTCTTATTGGCTGCACTCTTTTTCATTGTACTGAGAGTACCAACTTACAAACTCTGTTAGTGGGCCTTGAAGTTTCCCATTTTTTTGCTCATTATATCCTGATCTTAAATCTATCCTAACATTTAAAAAAGAGATCCTTGAGGTACCATTTAAAAAATTCCCCGTGCTTGGAACACAATATTTGTTAGATGAGTTTAAGGTAAAGGATGAACTTAATTTTCTGGCTAATATTGGGAATTAAATAATCAAACTCATCTACAAGTGTCAGATTCGTGCGTTATTTTCTTGATCTTATTTGCCAATACAATCTGTTGCCTTAACCTATTAATCAGTAAGTAGTACACTTGCCTTAAATTCTTTCTGGGAAGAAAAAGGCAAATTTGTGAAAACAAAACACAAATACGACGCTATCGGTAACTAGGAGACGGCGCCGGAGGCCCTTCCCGCCGCGGCTCGGGCGGAAAGCGCACGACCTTGGGACTCCCGCAGGCACAGTGGCCGGGGCAGGAGCTCAGCCCCAGCGAGACAGCGGTCGCTGGATACGTGGCGGCGGCGCAGGCCGCGCTCTCCTCGGCCGGGATCACAGCGCTCAGCTATTTTCCCCAGCCGCTGCAAAGGGAAGAGCGGAAGCCCAGGCGGGCTGGCCGCCGCCGGCGAGGGACAGGACCGAAGCGGCAGGCCTGGCGCCGACCGCCCTCTCCCGCGCCTGCGCACAGGAGCTGGTCAGCGCGGGGGAGCTGCTTGCGACGGACACACACACACATACACACTCACACTCACCCGCCGACCTGGTGAAGCCAGGACAGTCAGCTTGTGTAACCCGGCACCCAAACCTAAGCACTCCTAAGAAACGACTCCCGGAGGAGCTTAGCGTGCGACTTCCCCACATCGCGACAAAGGACCCTCCTCTTTTCCGGTCCCTCCCGGAAAGATCCCCTACAGAAAGGTTCCGAGATCTCTCGCACCATCTGGATCCAACCTAATCACGGTTGCATTGCTATTGGGTGTTTTGTATGTGTGGCTGTACTCTTGATGCTATGTCAAATTCTGCATGCAACTAAACTGTAATTTCTGTAATCACATGCAAACTTCAATAGCCTCTGTCTATTCCTTCATGACCACCTCAAGTCTCACGGGCAAAGTAGCTATCACTCATGCTTAGTGCTGCTAGTTTTTATTCCCATGAAGTTGTTTCATATTTAATAGATGTCTCCCAAGGGCATTTATACTACTGTAAGCCACGGACCCTTAGAATCACGAAAAGTACTGAAGCACTTCTTACCTAAAGGTAGAAATGTTTCTCCTTTCCAGGCACTTAGGTCACAGAGCACCCGGAGTCTAAATTGAAAATGCACATTTTCCAAGTGGCCCGATATTCCGGAAGGCATACATTTCACAGCAGGTGGCTATTCATCTCTCAGGCTAGGCAAACTTAAAGCTAGCGCGGTGGCAACCTTCTACTTCTAAATTTGTGGAAACCTTTCCTTGGTTAAGAACAATGATAAATTTCCAACATTAAAAGCAAAAATAATTGTGATTTTTCAACAGGCAGTGTCCAATCTGTGAAGGGTTCTTCACATCAGTGAAATCTGCTGCTCAGCGACAGTCTTTCACTTTTGGCTTCTTAGTAAACTATTGACCTGCTAAGAGTGGCTGCAGATTTTTCACTTGTTATGACTGTTCTCTTCAGAGTTTTCTCAAGATCCAAACATCTTTTCAACTGAAGGCAGAGGTGTCTTGCAAATGAGTTTCAGCCCCAGGCAAGTTCGCTATAGATTCACTGTGACCAAAGAAATTTACAGCAAAGGGTTCTTGGGGTGAAAAGGTTATACCCAACTTTATTTCGAGGTGGCAGGTCAGTCCCTCGGCGCTGCCACCACTTCAGCACTGGGCAGAGCTCTGTATTAACACAATAATGGCTTATTGCCTGCTGGCGTGGAAGTGGTAGCATAGCAACAAGCCAGTTACATTTAAGTTCAGTGAGGATCCTGGCCATAGGAACCCCATTTTATCCACAAGAGGACTCTGCACAAACATTTGGCATGTTGTACATGCCTGCTGGAATGACAGATCCAAGGGAAAAGCAAAGGGCAGGTAGGATTAAATAAAGCTCTAAGAGCTTTATTTAAACGTACTTTCTTTGAGTGTACCACTTCACTGGGCCTCAGGGCCTTCCCACTCCATTTTCAGTTCAATGATTTGCCTTAATACCAACAAAAGCCACTTGTTTGGCCCAGATGAGCAAAACTAGCTCATAGCATTTTTCTCTACGAACTATCCATTTTTGTTCCAATGATACTTAAATCTGAGTTGTGTTGGAAGGACTAGCAGTTGTAATGTGGTTTGTGGCCATTGTTGGGAATTTATTTTCCAGACCATCACTAAGGTCTCACCTATAACTGTGTTGAAACCTAGAGTCTGCAGTCTATTTTGCTATTAAAACTGAAAATCTATTTAATATTTCTGAAACTCAATTTTACAATTTTATACAAACTATTTTCATTCAAGTTAAGGGTAAACTGCTCCCTTACAGCCAACAATTTTGCCCCTTTGAAATGATATACTACTATATCCATTCCGAGTAACTCCCAAGTTTTCATATTTATAAAATTCCACATAAACTGGTAACATAGGATGATTTTATCTTAACTTACACTACCATAATAAAAATGTGGCACGTTTAACCTTTATGTTTTATAGGAAAACTCTGGATGACACCCAATAAATGTTTATGGTAAAATATAACTCACCACATAAAGAGCTAATTAAAAAGCCCATCTTCTCATTTAGGTTTACACATTACAACCAAATTCTACTTAAAACTGAAGAACCTAAGGGCTAAAAGTGTTTGAGACTTTATAATCTAATTCCACCCTTTTAGACTTGAAGAAATTGGGGCCGATAGTGGTTAAGTGATTTGTCCAAACACATCACATAGAAGAGCCAGGACAATCCAATGAATGTAATTAAACCATGCTTAGCACATTTTGGAAATTTCACTAAATTAATTTTAATGTATGTAAAAGAAGAAAAACTAAGTCTCAATGTAAAGGTTTCCATAAAACAGTATTACAGGGACTTTGGACCTTATACAATTCCTGTGTAAAAATCCCATGTGAAATTTAAAAATCTCACCTATTAATTACATGGTATGTGTTTCTTTGAAGAACCCAGACACTTAAAAAGAGACTATGGGAGGTTCACCTACGTATTATACCATTAGAAACATGCTAAAATAGATATTTTACAATGGCAGAACACATAGACACTGAGATTCCACACCAATCTTTATTTATATTTTGGGGCCTGAAACAAATCTTAATTACCTCTCCCAAATTACATTTTATTCTCTTAGTGGTGTGGTTTATTACCCCCATTCCACAAAAACAAGTATGATTAACACACTAGAAATATTCAAAAAACAAACCTCTTAAGACAGTTTTTACTAACCAAGCCAGACCAATGATTGTCTCAAAACTGAAATCTATTATTTTTCTGGTGGTGTCATTTTAGAAGATTTAATAACCAAATTATACATTTAATTAACTTCTGTGGAAGTTTTAGCATTCACATCCCCAATCAAAGAAGCCCCATTTTAAAAAATCTTACCACTCAAGGTAAACATGTATTACATGTCAATGAAATGAATTCTCTAAATTACCCATAAAAATATGAAAAACCAAAATATCTAATTATAACACTGATGCATCTACTAATAACATACATCATGACTGTGCTTTTAAAATATCTACAGACTTAAGTGATAAGAAGCTTGAATATTATGGCAGAGTAAATAACTGTCAAATTTTGGCTCTACTCATATTTTGCCCAAAAATGTGCATATCATAGCCAGCAGAACTTTTCTGTAGAATTTTATTTTGAAAATATCATTTTACCTGAAGATTGATCTAAAAAACACTTTAAGATATGAAAATGTTATACAATATATCTATTACAAATTAATTGGATAATTAATTCTGCAATTACACTACAGCTCACCTACATAAAAAATATTGCACATTTTCCTTTATTTTGTGTCCAGATGTGACTGATATCTAAACTATATAGAATTCCAAACTATTTAAAAGATATTCTGTGAAATGTCAACTTTGTAAATATCCAAACTAAATTCACTGTAAAACAACCATTTTTGGTAAACATGCATTTATTCACAGTTGATTCATTTTCTCTAGATAAATGCATAACTGCTCAAAATTATTTAAGAACCTATGTAGAGGTACAAGAGAACATTATACAAATCTATTTCTGTCTTCATTTTGAGGAAACTGATGTTGGCAAAAATCTGGTTTATTTTAAAATGAAATATTGCTGGTAAGAAAGCATACTTTGGATCTCTTCTGGGACCTGCACCTGCTCTCTTCTTTTTAAATTAAAATTTAAAAGCATTTGTTTTCAGAGATTAACTATTGTGAGATAAATGATTACTCATATAAAAACAGACCTTCAAAGCAACTGAGCATTTAAATGCCTGCAAAGCCTCATTTTACTTAGAAGTCATGACCGCTTTAAATTCCTAGACCACTCACCATGATTTTAAGAAGTGACAAAACCATTTTAGTGTTATGAAACCGACACAAACCTGCTAACTAACACAGCATTCCTCCAATCACCTGAGGTCATATTATACTCTAAAAATATATTGAATTGTGAGTCATTTCTATAATAAACCCCAAGTGTTTAAAATATGCTTCTAAAACAGAAGTGGGTAACTGCAAAATATATAGTTCCAGATTTGACTATTAGTGTCACACATAATCATTCCTTATGAAAAACTCTAATGGTGCAATGGCTTGACTGATTCCAGCAATTTCATTTTACAGGAGATGAACCGTACTTTACACACACAGAGAATATATTACTTGAAATCCCCAAAATAGGAAGAAAAATTTTTAAATCTGTCAAGTGCTTCCCCCAAGAAAGTAAAGGTGTATTTCTGGCCCTCTTCCACACCCTTAAAGGTGGAATTTGACAAAAATCCATGGGTACAATTTACAAACTTCTGACAAACTATTAAGTTAAAACCATTTTCTTTGGGGGAGATGAGAGGAAGTACCTTTGAAACCTGTTTTACAAAATTCCAGCTGCCTTTTTATAAAAAAGTACGTTCCTTAGATTAAAATCAAAATTAAGGTGCAAGAGGTTAACAAAAATGAACTAAAGAACTTTATTGACATCACAGTACATTCAAGAATAATTTTAAGAACATTACAGCTGAAAGAGAATGGCATGTTTATAGTCTTATTATCTACTATTTTTGAAAAAAATGTAATACAAAGAAATCCTATTAAGTAACTTGGAGCAGCATTTGGAAAAACTACACATATTTACAGATTAAAAAAAAAAAAGATTCTGGTTTCACCTACACAGCCACAATGTGCCTCTATAATGAGACAAGCCCTTAAAACTCATGGAATTTTTTAAACATCATGGCATTCTTGCCACATCATTCCTCAGCGTTTTCGACGGGGAGGGGTTGTTGATCTGAAAAAAAAAGGGAAAAGAGAAATATAAAAATAAAAATGTATTTTAAACTAAAGAATCTGCAATTTTAAAATATGTATTATTATATAGGATTTCTAAGATTACTTAAGACTATGATAATTTATCAAGTACCAAACTGAGTTTATTAAAGAGAGAGAGAAAGGTCACTTTCAACTTTGAATAAATTCAGTCAAATTTTTTTAAAAATCAGACAAATACTTTAAAAAGTATACTACCTTGATCGGGACTTAGACTTGTGTTTGCGGCTTGCCTTCTTACCAGACCTTTGAGATTTCTCCATGGATCGCGATCGACTATGTTTAGGCTTCTTAGCCTTCTTTTCTTTGCTACTTCCTGGAGATTCAGAACTGCTCCTTCCACTAGAATCAGAGCCTGAATGTTTTTTACTATCTTTGGCAGTACTTTTCCTACTATCCTGTCTGGAATCATGTCTGATGATTTTAACAGATATAGAACCACTCCTAGAGAATGTTCTTTCACTTTCTCGTTTCCTTTTTAACCTATCATCCTGATTACTGAACTTAAAATCTTTTTCATCCCTTTTTTGTTTCTCTTTTCTTTTATCCTGTTCACGCTCCCTTTCTTTGTCTTTCTTTCTCCTATCTTTATCTATACTTCGACTCCTCTCCTTTCTTCTCTCTTGTTCTTTAGCCTCACCTTTATGCTTATGACTGCTCCCACTAAGATTTCCACGTTGATCATCAATTTTACGCCTATCTCGACTCCTACTGCGAGAAGACCGATTGGCTCGCCTATCTCTTGAGCGACTTCTACTCCTACGTCTCTCTCGGGAAGGACTCCGATTTCGTCGTCTTTCTCTTTCAATGCTATTTCGATTAGATCTCCTCCTATCTCTAACCTTGACTCTAGCCCTATTGCTCTCTATTTTAATTCTGCGAGAGTAACTTCTACTCCTACTACGTCTGGCTTTCACTGTTGGAGATCTGCTTCTACTGTGTCTCTTTTTCCTTTTAGGAGAGGAAGATCGAGAAGAAGTGCGGCTGCTACCTGAGCTAGAACTGTATGAAGAGCTAGACACAGTACTACTAGTACTACTAGTTCTGCTATTGCTACTTGAACTCCCACTACTCGAACTGCCTGATCTACTCCTTCCTTGTTTCTCTTTTTCTTTATGCTCTTTTTTTGGTTCTAAAACTGACAGAGTTTCATTTGGAGTTCTTTTCTTTTCATTAACCACATCACCATCTGCTTCTCTGGTTTCTAGTAGTGATAAACTATTTTGCTCTTTATGGATAAATTCATTCATCTCTTTTGTAACCCTTTCTGTTTGCTGCTTTTCTTCTGAAACAGAAAAAGACAAAAATATACTAAGAGTCACATGTACAATGAAAAAAACTCCTATATTACCTAACTTAAAGCTATCAAACTACAAAAATACATCAGTAATGTTCAATAGAAATAGTATGCAAGCTACATAAGCAATTCAAGATTTCCTTGTAATTACATTAAAAGTAAAAAAAAGTGAATTTTAGTATTTTATTAACACAATATATCAAAAATATTACCATTTCAACATGTAATCAGTTAAAAGAATACTGAGATAAAATTTCTGCCTTTTATTTTCTTGTGAAGTATTTGAAATCTAGTGTATTTTATACCTACAGCACATCTCATGCTGGGCTAACTACATTTCAAATGCTCATTGGCTACATATGCTGTCAATATAGCAATAGAGTATCAAGTGTAGAGGTACATGTGAAGCAAGTAAGATTTCCCTTTTGTCCAATAAAACAACTTAAAGGAAAATAAGTAATTTACAGGGAACTTTTGGCTGCTAACTCATTATCTTTCAAACTGTCCAAGTAAGATTTTTCAAAAGATATTCTAATAGTTTCTTCTTTATTCCTAGTATCATTATGTAAACTAAGAATGGTACTCATTCATGTATATTACATTAAAAAGAACTTCTAAAAAGTCCTGTATTATCCTTAAATATACTAGCTACAAATTACTTCTCCATAGTTTTGAAATGTATTTCCCCCATTTCAAAAGTCTTCTTTTTATTGTAAGAACTTTAACAAGAAATAAAAATACACTAAATAGCTTAACTTTTAGCCACTGGAATTAATGTCTCCCAAAAGAAAACAAAAAATAGTTTACCTTTTTATAAACTATATATTTTGAATGCTACACTTGATTTTTATTTTAAGTGATAAAAATTGAAAATAAGCCAAAAATCTTCATTTCAGTTTTATCACATAATATTTTAATCTTGCCTTAATTCTACCCTTTGATATTTTTAGGTTAACTGAAAAATAAAAAGAAATATAATCAAACTTGGACAAAAATTAAGTGACTCTCAAAGATATACCTTCCATCTGTTTATCATGTAACAGCTGCTGTTCTTTTTCTTTTCTCCAAAAAGCTTCCTGTTTTTGCCGGATTCGGTGCCGTAATTCCTCCTCATCAGTATCAGATGACTCAGAGCCTCTGTCGCTCCTCTCATCTTCACTGTCTCCGGATCCATAACCACCCAGTCCACCTGTGTGCATAAAGCCCAATCTATCATATGGAAAAATATTCTATGTGCTAAAAACTTTTTAAGGTCTGAGAAGAAAGGTCATTTTTTTCATTGCCTTTTCTTGGAAGAATATGCTTATTCGGGGTGGGGAGGAGTATAAATGCCAATGCTTAAGGAGTTCATAGAACCCTCATGAAAATTGTTACTTAGTATCTTATTCTTTCTGGAATACTTATCACCATAAAGGAATAGTTTTTTTTTACTGTCCATGCTAACCAACAAAAAAACACTTAAAAGGGTAGTAACAAAGCCTCACTGAACTATAATCAATTCAACTACTTTAAAAAATTTTATGATGATCCTGAAAGTATTTCTAAAATTTACTCAATCCCAGGTAGTATGCTAGCACTTTTTTCCCTAAAAAAATTATACTGTATTTCCCAATGGCACAAAAATGATATGGTGCTAAAACTACTCCCCACCCTGAAGTGTTCTAAATAGTAATCATCATAAAATCACATGTGCATTTGGTTCTACCCGTTTCTGTCAATCCTCACAAAGGGTAATTTGAAATGAAGATGTGGAAAAGGCAAATTCAAGCTTTCATATACCTGATAATATATCATGCAAAGAGCAAATTATGGACATGTAACTACAATTATACTATGATAAGACAGACCCTTTCCTCTATGTTAAAACTTGCCTTGCTGAAACACAATCTAAATAACGGTCCCTAAAAGCGATAGTGTTTAGGTTCTTCCCTATGGCATGTATGCAACAATTGTGCAAGTAGCTTAAATACTATCATGGCTACATTATGAACTATGACAGCTTGCCCCAATAAACTATGAATTAGTCACCATATTTATAATAATCCCACTGTGAATGCTTTAGCAAAAAAAAAAGGCAAACCTTTTAGAGAATGATATAACCCTAAGACCTAGGTTTTAAAATTGAGTAGGAACAGTACAGTTTCAAAACAGAACAGGTAGAGAGACAACGTAAGTGTGATTTTCCCTTTAAGGCCCTCTCACAAATCAGGAGAACACTTACCGAGTCCAGTGAGGGAGGCCAGTGCACTGGACTGTGCCAGCTGTTTTGCAGGAGCTTTGTATCACATCAACAACAGGAACAACATGTTAACACAAATAGCCACGATTTCATAGTCATGAGAGTCTATGGTATTGTTAAATCTACTACTATTGCTGCTTTTTGGGGAGAGAAGAAACATTAAAAACATAACATTCATTTTAAACTAGTAGCATGTCTGGCCTTGAAATTATAACTCTGATGTGAGCTGAAATTGGTTTAAAAGGAGGAAAAGTGTTGACCAGTAAGTATGTAAGTATTTTTATTTTTGAGGTATGGCCCATAATTTAAATTTTGCTTTCAATAAATTTTTTAAGTGTTACTTTAAATATTGGGGTGGGAGGGGTGAGGGTATCACTTGCTTCTGCAAGAAGTCTAAGTGGTAAAGGGAAAACTCCAAAAGTTTGTAATTCAATTCATTAGTCAAACTAAACTGTATTAGAAAGTCATACACCAATACCACGGGATCTATTAAAAAAAAAATCAGATGAAATAAATTGATCAAGAATTTTCCATAATACATTTTAGAGAACACCAGCATAACTGCTAATCTGTGCTCAGAAAGGCTGGATAAAACAAAAATATTTGTATAGTTTAATATGGTGCCTACAAGCTAATCTTTCCCAAATAGTTCAAACATGCAAGAATATTCAAGCATCTACCAGAAGTTCACCAAGGACAACAAAAAAAGTCCAAAATAGCCACCAAAACCAAAACACCCCCAGAAAAACAAAACCAAGAACACCCACATATACCTTTCGTTGCTTTCCGGTGTGCATCTTTGGCTACATAATAAATTTCTTCATCTGTGACATCCAGGAGGATTTCAGTCAGAAGCATTTTTGTCAGCAACATCTAAAGAAGGATATTTTATATATTGTTCCTAATTTAATTATCATAGTTACTAGTAGTTTAACATTTTTCAAAAAAAATTAAAGGCAAGGCCATATTATAAAACATGACTTAAGAGTTCAGCTCAGCCATTCCAAGGAATAGTTATCTTGAAAATTATTCTAAAATATCGAAACATTAAAATATTTCAAAATCATATGGATTAAAGAAAAAATATGAATTTATCTGTATAGTAGCACTGAATTCTAATTCTAGAGAAAAAATATATTTTTAAAAAGTTCCTATTATAAAATTTTCCACAGGTGTTGTAAGTTGAAAGGAATAGCCCCTCCTTTAGTAATATTAGTAAGGAGCACAAATTAGTTCCTTAAATCACTCAGGAATTTACATTAACCTTCAGTCCAGGTAAAATTTGAGAGGGGAAAATAAGGAAAAGGCTGTTATTCCAGTCTATCAGATGAAGTCCTTTTTTTCTTGAGTACTATAATACAGAGTACATTAGGAGTGAAACACATGGATTCTAGAACTGGTTTGTTTGGCTACCAACAGTTGTTTCAAATGTACACTACTAGTTCCTTACCCTCTCTGGGATCAAGATTACTTATCTATTAAAATGTGAGTACACTCAATCAGCATCTTCTAAGCACTTTCCAAAAATCATTGGTCTTTCAACATAAGAAACCAGCACATTATATTTCCAATCTCAAAAACTGACAATCACATTATAGATACTAAAGGTTTTGGAAAGTCTTCCAATGAAGAAATAGTTTAACTGTGTTTACCCAGTGCTTCCTAAACTTATACTTCTATGAAGTCTTTTTTAATCTTTCTCAGTATTCAAAAAACACACTTTACAAAATAATAGATCAACAAATGTACCCTCTGGTCTCATACAGTAAAACATTGTTAACAACATTAGTATTAGGAAGCGTGCTTAGGATCTGCTTTATAAGCCAGTGATGGTGTGTCACCTGGCTTCTACAGACATTACTGCCCAGCAAATCTATACATTAATATACAATGTAGCTACTTCATGAGTTCTTGGTTTAAATGTTTTAAGACAGCCAACCAGTAGTTTAAAATATTTCAAAAAAACTCTTTAGTATAATATTCTATGTCAACTATACCTCAATAAATTTTTTTTAATAAAATAAATACTGTACATGGTAAGAAATTTAACATTCTACCATTTGATACTCCTTCTCTTCTTCAGTCATCTCTGGTTCACTTTGCTCTTCTTGAGGAACTGGAGATGGACTTCTGGTGACTTTTCCACTGCTTGCAGCCTCAACATTTTCAGTGTCTTCATCTTCCTCATCACTGTCCTAAAAAAAGTAGTAGTGTGGGTACCCCAAATTCATGCTTATAATGTAAAAGCACTTACAGTTTATTTTAGAACCCCAAATTAAAAAGTCGTTGAAACAAATATATAAAAATGAAATTTCTCTCTAAAGTCCCTTTTGGTACTACAGACTTCATTTCATAATTTAAAATGTTACCTGAGGGGAATGTAAGATTATAAAACAGCTTACAAGAATCAATTATTTTAGTTATTTTAAAATTTTTCTTTTTAGACAATCCTGACCTTATTTTATAAATAACCAAAACTACAGCATGCCCACAGACTGATTTAATTAATATCCATTATATATGATGGTCGTGAAATGTGCAGCTTATAGAACTTGGGATAAATGAACCACATGCATATTATTCAGCATAACTTCTACAGCTGTAAATTTAAGCTATTTACCTAAAATTGTGTGAATTAAAATGAAAAATCTGTAGTTTGCAGATCTCAGCTAGCCCCAAAACTCAGTGAAATCTGCTTCTTTTTAGCCACAGAATGTACAGTTAAGAAACGAAATCTACTTCAGATGAAGGAAATGCTGGCAGTTTGTCTCTAAGGCTTTAGGTTTTCAGGTATCCAGACATTTTTCAGGTATTCAGGCTTTAGGTATCCAGAGAGCATGGATTTTTCTTAGGCAGAGAAGTATTCCATGACACTCTTAACAACCCTACTAAGTGAAAGACAAGGTGCTCCCTTAAATATTACCACTATGCAAAGACGATTGACCCAGGGAAAGAATACCTGGAACACAGCCCAGAGGCAGCTGGGAGGAGAGGGAAGAGTATCTCCAAACAAGTTTTTTTTCACACTTTTTTTTTAACTGAAGTATAGTTGATATATATTATATTGGTTTCAGGTGTATAATATAGTATTTGACAATTATATACATTACAAAATCATTGCCACGGTCAGAGCAGCTCTCGTCTGTCACCATGCAAAGATACTGCAATATTACTGACTATATTCCCTAAGCTGGACTTTTCAGCCCCAAGATTTATAATTGGCAGTTTGCACCTCTTATTTATTTTGCCCATCTCCTACCCCTATGACAATTACCAGGTTGTTCACTCTGTTTATGAGTCTATTTCTATTTTGTTTTTTATTTTATATTTTTTAGATTCGACATAAAAGTAAAATCATATAGTATTTGTCTCTCTGACTTATTCCAATTTCACTTAGCATAGATAATATTCTCTAGGTCCTCCCATGTTGTTGCAAATGGCAAGATTTCATTCTTTTTATAGCTGAGTAATATTCCATTTTATATATATATATATATATATATACACACACACACATTTTCTTTATCCATTATCCATTCATCTACTGATGAACACTTAGGTGAAAAGGGAACCCCTGTACATTATTAGTGGAAATATCAATTGGTGTAGTCACTATGGAAAACCATATGGTGGGTCCTCAAAAATATTAAAAATAAAAATACCATATGATCCAGCAATTCCACTTCTGGGCATTTACCCAAAGAAAACAAAATTACCAATTTGAAAAGATATATGCACCTCGATATTTATGGCAGCATTATTTACAAAAGCCAAGATAGCCAAACAATTATTTTGAAATAAAAATACATAAATAAAATCTGGAAATCCTCTATTAAAGATTAAAAAAAAATTTTTTTTTAATGTTAAACATCAGTAGTGGCAGTCTATTGTTCCCTATCTTCATAACACCCAGAATAAAAACACATTTCTGGCAACTTTTTGTTGTTAAAAAATAAAAGGAACTTATGGCATATGGGATTCAAGCAAAACCAATGTCCGTTTAAATCTAGTTACCTCACTCTATTTGAAACTTGTATCTACAGACGAAAATGGTCTTGGGAGGAAGACCCACTTCCAGAGTTACATATCAGCCAGTGCTGTAGCTGTCTTACCAGCTAGGAGACATTATTGCTAAATCAAAAAATTCCTAAGCCACTCATGTCATCTTAATGAGGATTTAAAGATTTAACTTTGTTACTGTTCAGAGCTCATGTCAAAAACCATTAAAGTTATTATAGCCTCTAGTATAAGTATATAATTAAATGTTCAGAAAGGCAGATTTGTATCTCTGTTGCTGTTTTAACTTAGCTTTGTTTTACAATTCACCACTAAGAAGTTAGCTGTATCACACAAAATAGATTTGTCAAGATATTCACTTAATTTTAACATCCCAATGAATAATTTCTCTCTGGAATAAAATGTTTTTTTATAAACTTGCTACCCCCTTACTCCACCCTCAGTAACACATACATAGAAACATAATCCCTAATATGCTTAACTGAAAATCATCTCAGGAACATTAATAATTCTCTACAGGCTAGAATACCTACTTATTTCAATACCCTTTTCACATAGATACCATCACATGGAGTTTGATGTCAGAGGTTTCTACTTACAAATTTACTCCTCTGAGGTAAACGAGGACCATCTCCTCCTTCAGCATCTTCTGCGGCTTTCTTTTCTTTTTTGGACAATTGGGAACGCTGCTGTTCCATTCTTTCTTTCTCCAACTTCTTCTGCTTTTCCCGTTCCATTTTTTCAAGACCTTCTCGAATCCAAGCTGGAAGAGTTCTGCGTTTTACTGCATCTGTTTCACATGGGAAAATATATTAAAATGTTAGTTAAGTAACAATCCTAAGTATCTGAGTTCCTTATTCTTCATTTTCTATAAACTTTGTGAGTAAATTAAAAAAAATAATTCTGGTGCCATTTGAGTACTTACAACCAATACTATCATTCTTCAGCAAGAAAATGGTAATGAAAACAAGCCATTAAACATTACGCTTTTCTTTAAAATCATCATTTTTTGTAGCAGCAGTGAACACTGTCTTAATGCTTACAATGTTCCAGGGCACTATGAAAGCACATTAAATATCATCTCACTTAATCCTAGAAAAAGCCCTACAAGATCACTACTATTACTTGCTCTCTTTTACAAGTGAGGACACTGAGCTAAGGGATTAAGTGATGTGCTCAAGGTGACAAAACCATTAAGTGGCGATGGGGACTAATTAAGGGGAAATATCAGTGGGACCTCACCAATTGATATTCCCACACTCATACTACTCTGCTTCCTGAAATAAAAAAACAGAACAGAGTCGCACAACGCCATTTTCACACTGAGGATTCATTTGAACAGGTTACTATTCTGTAAGTTATAAAATTAGTTGTAATTTTCCTAAAATGTCTTTGTGTTAAAAAGGACTTAAATATCCTGGTCAATTAAGTACTGGATATGGATTTCCAGATACAGTGTAGCATAAATATATAACTTGTCATTGAAGTAGGTTAGTTCTAAAATGTTATTTAAATACTGAAATTTTCTGCTAAAATACTTATGGGAAGTGAAATAATCAAATCTGGCAGCAATGTTTCAGATGAAATGAGAGTGGAAAGAGACCAGAGACAGAGAATAACTGGGATGTTTTAAAGGGGGAAACTGCACATATTGGCATAATTTATCAAACTGTCAAAAATGAAGAAAATACCACAAAGCTATAGCCATAAATTTATATTTCATCATAAAATCTAAAGTTAAAAAGAAAATTATTCAAAACTTTTAATATTTTGGACCAGTACCTTTTTTGTAATTTTACAGTTTATGACTAAAATGATACAGTTGTTAAGTATCAATTACTAACATAATTGGAGGTTTCAGAACAATTTAAGAAAACCAGACATCCTTTTCACATGATCAGGAAATCATGCCAATTTGGGTTCACTGAACTTAAATAGCTACCAATTTGTGGAGGCTCCTGCTTCACAGGAAGTGCAATAGGCGATCGCTGCCGATCCCTGAATGATGATGGCCTTTCTCTTCGATTCTGGGGAGGTGCTGGAGGTCCTGGAGGTCCTGGTTGCCAATAAGGAGGATGAAATCCACCTTGCGGTGGACCAAAAGCAGCCCCATGCTGAAAGAGTATTGCAGTTTATTTTTCTTCACATTAATACAATATACTTCCTGGGACACACGCGTGTTATGAACTGGGACAGTAGAAATCCATGTGTGCAGCAAATCCAAGAATTCCATGGTTTTAATATCCATCGATATTTCTGTAGCCTCAAAAACCTTAGGCTTACTTTTCTTAAGAAAGATAAAGATTTTCTGCCTATGTAAATATAAAAAGACGTCTAGAATCCAGCTGATACACTATTTTTAAGAAGCGTAGAAAAAGACATGTATATGAAATTTCTCATTCTGAATCCATTTGTAAATTAATCATTCCACTATCAAAAAATCAAGTCAATTTTTTTTATAGTCAGAAAACAAAGGGAATTTTTTTCCCAACTCCAATTACCTACTTCTTGTGAACTTCAATTGTTTCTCTAATCTTGCAAGAAAAATCTATTTTAACCAAATATTAAGTTACAGAATCACTAAATATTTTTTGCAATTTTGCCACTTTCAGAGGCTCTTCTAAGCCAGTTGCCAAAAGAGCTCTTTTGTCTTGTTGGCAAGGAGATCTACCACGTAAATGTGCTGTAAGTAGAAGCTCCCTGCTACTATGTTTCTTCAAAAGCACAACCAACCAAACACTGTCATATTTGTACACCTAGTATTAGGATATAACTAGTATCTGAATATGTATGAATAAGAATTACTGCCTCAAGGTGAAAATTGTTTACATTTGTGTCCTTTATGCATACAATTAGTGAAATAACATACAGGTCTTTTCAAAATTTTAAATTATGACAGCTCAATTTACAAGGTAACAATTGTAGTGAGTTATTTCAAAATGATACCTAGCACAATAATTAAGGGGCAGACCCTGGCTAAGTGTTTAGAAAAAAATAAAGACCCACATAATGACACTATTCCCCATAGAGTTCTATGTCCCTAGGAATGAATTAGATGCTAAAAGGAAATTATGTGGAGTTCCATTAACATGTCATGTCAGAATGGAAAAAATAGACAATACTAGAAAAAGTCCTAACTCTACACAGCAGAAGAATTGTATTTAGGAAGATGATCTATGTTCATGTATTTTATTCATGTCTTAACCTTAATCCATTATAGATAAATAATGTATTCAACTACTGTGCATTTTCTAAACTTTATTTAACATTTAAATATACCATTTTGAAATTATAAATTAGAAAACAAATCATATAGCTATTGCACTTTCACATTTGTTACTTTGTCCAAATTTTTCCCTAACAATCCTTCATGCCAGTTTCCTAAGCAAATCAAAAACCAGAAAATAAAAATCTAATAATTTTAATACTCAAATATTGATGATTTCTCTGAGACATAATATGCGCTTATCTGTACAAGACTGAAAAGTGAAACACATATCTTAGGTACTCTTGATGAGACACTTCCAAAGCATGGATTACGTGCACATCTACGTTATTAAAGCAACAAAATATCTTTCACCTGATAGTCAAACTGGTTCACTGGCCCCACTGCAAAATTATCGGGTGGTCCACCAAAGTTGTGATTGTTCTGGTTAAATATATGCCTGTTGTCAGGGGCAAATTCCCCACTGTCCTGACTGTTGCTGTCTTCAGAAGGAGGAACAATGTCCATTGGGCCTGGTGTTGGTGGCATCCATGGCTGATCTGGAGGGGGGTGTGGGGGTTGCTGATGCATTCCCCATTCTATTCAGGATTTAGGCATAAAAACATTCAACAGGGGGTTATAACAAAATCAACACAAATTTTTAAGATCTCAAGACAGATTTTTCAGTAAAGAAATAGATTTAAAAATTTATGACTTCTTGGTCAAATTCCTCTTGTATATCTTAAAAATAAGCAATGAATTAATCTAATAAATAATTCAAATATACTAACTCCAGTCTAATTCATATCCTAAACAAATGAAAAACAAGTGCCCAAAATTATTTTTAATAAATAACAAAATCCAAAGCAATTTTGTTGTTGAATTTTTCTGTGTTCAGTAACAACGCCAGAAAATAATACCTTGAGATTTTATGTAATTTCTTTCCTCCATGATCACATTTATCCTCACAACATCCCTGTGAGGTAGGGAGAAATCAGGTATTATTTCTGCCAATTTCAGGAGGGAAAACTGAGGCACACAGGCCCAGGTCACAAAGAAAGACACTGAAGTAAAGTTGGGGCAGTGGGGATGCTAGGGTGGGTCATTTTTGGAACTTGGGAGCCAAAACATTCTCAAACTTGGGGAAATTTGGTTTAGTTTCAAGACAATCAGAAATGATTTGATACCTCTAGGTATCAAAGATGAGAATATTCATTCTCCTTTAAAAACTGTATTAGAGGATTATTTCCTGAGTTTTCCATTCTTACATTGAGAAACAGCAATAATAATGAATAGGGAAAGGGAGATAGAACTGTACCATCAGCATACTGAAATGTAAGATTCCTCTCTAAATTATCTGAAATTACTATTAGAAACAGTAACACAAGTTATGGAAACTGAACTAGCATCAAGGACTCTACATCATATTGTGAAGTAAAAAAGCAAGCAAACAAACAAAAAATAAAACAGATAATAAAACTTATGGAAGATCTTCACTATCAGGAAAAAAGGGAAGAAAAACATGGGTGGGTGGGTGGGAGGGGCAGAGTATACGTGACAGTTTAATTTGTCACATAGTGACACAATTTTTCATTAGAGGCTACACATGTTTTGTTCTGCAAGTGCTGCTTCTGAAAAGGCCAGAGGTTGCAACAGAGAAACATAGAATGCTCTCTGCCCTAGATGCCAAGTGAGGTTTCCAGTGTTCCCAGCCCCTGTCAGCCTAGGAATGAAGAACCAAGAAAAGAATCAAACTGAGTGCCACAATGCTAGCAGACTGAGTACAGAATAATTTTAACCACAAAATTTCAAGGTCAAATCTAATTGAAACTACCTATTCCTTAAGGAACATTAATTTCAAGAAGTCACAAAACTAAACAAATTAAATAATTTAATTTTAATAATTTTAAAAAATACTCCTAAAATTTGGAAAAACTAAATAACAAACCTGGTTGCCACATTCTGTTGAAGTTGGAATCTCCTTGAAAATTCCCATGATTGTTTGGACCAGATTCCATGGTAGACATATCTTGTCCATTTGGCATCATTCCTGGTGGCTGTTCCACCATGCTTTGCTGTCCTGACGCTTCTCTTTGGGCAATCCAAGCTTGAGCCAATGCAGCCCAATCAATCTGGCCTGGCATAATTTAACACAGAATTCAGCATTCGGAAAGTAGAAGCTAAAATAACAGTGCCTCTATGTAAAACAAGCATCTCAGTTACTCGTTACTTTGTGAATTTTAAATATTACAGAATGTTACAGTTATGTATTACGGAAAGGACACTTAGAAAATAACCCATATTCAGATTCTTAAGATAATACAAACTACTTAAGACTTTCAGAGAAAGAGTCCACAAAAACACTAGCATTAACTCATAAAAAATTTATCATCTGTACCTTAGTTTATCGAGCTTTTAAAAAGCCTTTTTTTTAACCACCTATAAAAACAAATGATCAAACTTACTCATTTCTTCCTCAAACAGGTCCAGCCAGGCCTACACTGGATCCTACAGACCTCAGGTGAGGACAGCTGTCTATCCCTATTCTTCCTCTCTCACCCTTCTTCAGCTAAGGCTCCCTTTTCTAGTCAAAATCCATCTTCTTAAAAACTTTGTGGCTATTCTTTACTCAAAATTCATGGTCCTCACTATCTTAAAAGTTCTCTTTTCTTTCTCAAATATCTATACTTAACATTTTAAGATGTAATAAGGGAAGCAAAGTAGAATAAGATACAACTTTTCACATATCAGCGTAGTAAAGCTTAATTAGGTGTTGTCATACATTCTGGTGGCATAACTCACTTGGAGTTAAACTTGGCAACGTGTATCTAAAACTTTTTCAATGTGCAACTGTGATCTAACAAACCCAGTTCTTGGAATTTTTTCTAAGAAAATAACTGGACAAACAAATAATATATGCATTCAAAATTACAATAACTGTAATTCATTCAAAAAGTAAAAAGCAACAGTCATGCAAAGTGAATTTATCAAATTATAGTACAGTCCTAAACAGAATGCTATGACTATTAAAAAAGAAATAGGATCTGATTAATCCAATAAAGACAGGACAGTGGAAGAAGTCATATCAATGAAACAAACTGGCCGTGAGTTAATGACTATTACAGCTAAGTAATAAATGGGAGCTCCTTATATTCTTTTCTATATCTCTGTATGCTTGAAATATTCCATATTAGAAAACTTTTTAAATGATATAGCATAACTATGATCTATATAGAATTATAAATTCAGAATTAACAAGAGAATGCTTTATTTAAGCATCCTAAAGCATTCTAAAAGACTTTCCTCTTTCTTTAGAAAAACAAGAACTAATCAGTTTTTAAAATGTAAAATCTTCATCAAAGTTTTCTACCCTCTGAGGCAATCTTCCAAAGGAAAATCCATTCCCTAACATGCTATGGCAAGATTATTACGAGAAACGATTAAATTCTGACCATAAAATTATCCAACAAACGAATCCCAATTCTATCTCCCCAATCCCAGCCCGATCTCCCACTCATCTCTCTATATATCCCGTCTCCCACCTTCCAAACGCAACGCGTCCTTACTTGGATCCTGCTGGTGCTGGAATGACTGCATCCATTGTTGCTGGTTCAAGGGCCACTGCTGCCAAGGCTGTCCTCCTTGATCCCACATCCTGACTTTTAGATATACTTGACTTTCTATCTACAACAAAATAAATACATTTTAAAAATGAGAGACAGTTCCAATCAGAATTATATGATGGATACATTTATGTGATCAGAACTCTAAAATTCTGGTCAGTAGGTTGCCAGAGGCAACTGGAATTTTCAGGTTGGCAAGCAAGAGCAGGAAATTTCATGTTAATACTAGTGTCAGAGTTTGGGGGCAAGCATAGCTCCAATCAATCTAGCTCAAAAAAGGGGGAAAAACCTAATTTTCCTTCATTTAAATCTCTGGAAATGTAATTATTTTGAAGATGGTATGAAAAAAGTGATTTAATCTCCCCCAGCCACGACTCTTTGAGGGTAACCAAACAGCTCTAGCTGATGAAGAAAAACTCTTTATAAATAATTATAACTAATGAATGCTAAAGGCAGTTAGAAAACTTCCATATTACCAAACTTAATAAAACAATTGATTCAGGCAATCTTAGAAAAAAAAAGTTGATGGGAAATCACAAATTCAAAGGTTGTTGAAATATCACCCCTACAAATTATTAGGTGTCTCCCTATGAGATACAAAATTATATACCCGGAATCACTAGCAATAGTTTCACCAAAAAATGTTTCACTGAATCTGTTAAGCTTCTGGATCTCACTTCCAGCCTAAAAGAATTACAGGAGATAGGAGTGAGGTCAACAGTATCAAAGAAACAATCAGACAAAAGACAGTCTACAAGATCAGGTTTCTTAACATGTAAATAAGCATAGAAAAGAAGGAGGGAGAGGACACTTAATTATTAAATCTAGGTGATGGGTATGGGGAGTTATAACACTAGTCTACTTTTCTGTAAACTAGTTTGAACTTTCATAATAAAAAGTTAAAATTACTACAAGTCTGATACCTACTTTATCCAACACTGATACACAGCCCTGTTCAAGAACCACTGACACATGGTAGGAAGGGCTTATTTCTTCAGTATTGTACCCAGTGCTTAGCATATAGCAGACATTAAGTAAATGTTTATAAGTGAATCCTTCTAGGCTGATCCATTCCTCTATTCTAAAAGCCAGCCTTACTACTGTGGGATCACAAAAAGTAGGAAAGCCAGGTAACACGGAAGTAGAGACACCAACTCAAACAGGACGACTGGCTCTTAGAGTTCATTCAGGCTCTTAGACTTGGCAACTCCAGTCTTGGCAGCATTCACAAAATGTTATATAATTCTATCAATGGCAGATCCTGGCCTCTCAATTGAAGAACATTATGCATTAGGGAAGACATATTCCTTTGTTTGCTTGATTTACTTATGAGTCAAGTGCACCTATCTTAGTTGTACTAAGATAATTAAATTGGTTGTACTAATTTAAAGGCATTTAATGTACTACTACAACGGCATTATTAGAATGTGGCAAATAGGCACCAAGTAGCACCATACTTGAGGCCAACAGCTGGGTTGGGTATCAATTCCAAACTCTGCATACTCCTTTTTCTAATCCTTCTTCAGGTATTTTTCTTTTTTCCCCTCTCCTCTTTTACAACTATACCTTTAAAGCCCTTTAAAAGCTAAATGACTCATTATAGCCCTTGAAAAGTAACTTCACTTAAAACTTTAATTAAAAGGCAACAAATAAACAGAGGAAACACCCAGAAGAAATATCAACTGCTATTATGACTAACCTCAAAGGTTCACCTTCTGTTTAAAATTTAGGGTGATTCAGGCTACAGCTTGGAAGCATAGCAGCAAGATTACTTATGCCCTGAAAAAGAAAAGGAAAAAGTGTATGTTTGCACTTAGATTACCAAGTTATTAGAATTAATAAAAATAAATTCTAGAAATATAACATGAAAATGTGATCATCTGCAAATGAACTTGGAATTTTTCTCCCAATAACTTTATAAAGAGAAAGCATTTGCCATTATAAAATTAAGGGAAACAGATACATAAGAAATGAGAGGGCAATGCTTTTTTTCTTTCAAAATATCTTTTTTATTTACCTGAACAATTAACAGTATAAAATAATGTCAAACAATGTAGAGATTGTCATACATGCTGTGAAAAAAAGGAACAAACATTTGAAAGATCTCATCCACCTGTTATTAATTTAAATGGTAAGATGATGATAAAATGTATTAATTCTGATTTTTCTATGGACTTGTTTTAAAATTAGAATCAGCAAAGAGAACAGTTTGTCCCCCTCAGGTTTTCATTTTCTCCCCAATAGATCAAAAGCTTCTCAAAGTTAATACAGACAAATCTATTCATCTTTTTACCTTGCATACGATTCAAGCCAGCCTCTTGCACACAGCAGGCATTAACACCAAACGAATAAAAGAATGGTCTGTAGTTCCTTCCTTGTACTTTAAAAGTTAATGATAAGGAGGCGGCTGACCTATACTGACGAGAACCAAAAAGCTGGCATGAGCAGTTTGCTGTGTTTTCCAAAGCTCTAAGACATTTCAGAATTCAATGAAGATTTTTGTCATAGGTTGTAAACTCATACAATGTAGGCATCGTAACTAGCTCTATACGGTGCCTACTGGAGTCACAAATAGACGTGCACTTAGTAAAAGGACTTTAATGATGAAAATGTACTGACTCCCTACCATCATTTCCATACAGATTTACTTTCCTAGAAATCACTCTCAACTAAGTTTCCTTCACTTACCCATGTTTAATGGTTGTCATGGATAACTTTCTCAGTTCTCCTTTAGGTTTTCTGATAATCACTTGTCATCTAGACAAGCTCTGGTCCATGATGCCTACCCACACTACTGGCAAGCTATGTAAACACAGGCAAATCAACTACTCTAACAATCCTTGGTTTTCTCATCAGTGTACTGAAGTTTATTATTTAAAAAATTAAGACAATCCAGTTTTCCCAGGCACAAAGGGGTTTATTTGTATATTTTCACAAGTTTGATTTGTACTACTTGTGGCCATTTTTCTGTTTGTTAAAACCAACCACTTCTACCTTTACTTTTTTCAAAGATTTTTTTCTCTCCAAAGTTTTAATGGAAGACACTACTCACATCCAGTGTTTGATATACTTAGGCTAAGAAAAATATGGAAAGAGATGTGAAATTATGAGAAGCAGAGAATAAAAACACAGCTAAGATGGTGACAGTGAAAGTCAAGTAAGAAGGTAGGAGCTATTTAATAAAATGCTTCAATTAAATCTTCAGCTGAAACTTTTGGCTACAGAGGATCAGTGCTGAATGAGGCTATATGTAAAACACCAAATGAGTCTTTTTGGATTACAGTATGTTATCAATTTGTAAATGCACATCTCTCTGACCAGCCATTTCACTTCACAGTCTTAAAGCCATGGATGAGTATACTTACCATATAACTAAAGTCTGCACTGTGTTTTTAACAGTGAACATCAGCTTTTAGTAATACTCAAAGGGCAACAGGTTTGTTTATAAAAGTGAGCCACCCACCCCACTGGCCAGACCTGTAAGTATTAGTTGTTCAACAAATAGGCTGAATGAAAATGCATATGAAAATGTCAATGGATGCCTATTCAGCCATCAAAATGATTAAGGTAATTTTTATATGCTGAGATATACTGATGTACAAATTGTATTATTAAGTGAAAAAAATACAGCATGAATAAAATACACATAGCATGAATAAAAATGCACTCCAGGTCTTTTTCTTTTTAAGAATGTGATAAGACATTTCAGAGTTCAATGCAGATTTTTCTGTCATAGGTTGTAAACCCATACAGTGTAGGTATTGTAACTAGCTCTATAGAGTGCCTACTGGAGTCACAAAAAGAATAGTATAGACAATTCCTAAATTACAAAAAAAAAAATCTCTTAAAACTGGTACTGAGTAGTGAAAACAGTTCAGGGAACTACTCACTTTTTATTTTACACCCTTCTGTACTCCTTGAATTATTTATCATGAGTATGTATTTGTAAAAATAAATCTATAGGTTTTTAAAGACACAAACATCAATGGAAGCTGACTAGCACAGTCCATAATGACTGGCTTAGGCAATAAAAATTACCCAAGCTATGACCAGGAGCCTTTGGGCAAATTCCCTGACCTCTCTTTCATTTTCTTATGAAAGACTGAGTAAATTTCTGTAACCTAGTCCAAAAAGGGTAAGTACCTCCGGTCATGAGAATGAAATTTGGAGTTACGCTGAATTTTCTAAAGGGATAGATTTTAAGGAAAGAGTTGATATACTCAAGTTTTTAATGTAAAATTTTATATATATTTCAGCAGCAAGTACAATGCTTGATAAGGGGTTTCACTAACAATTAAGAACAAGATTATGACTTGATGGCAAAGGTTTGGAAGCTCTACTCTTTATTCCTTCATTTTCACCATAAAATCTTCTTTACTGATTAACAAACAATACAAATACAAAATTTGGAAAACAAAAGGAATATGAAAGCACATCTGGCAATAATAAAGTTTTAATTTCATTATGGTTCAGTGAAATAGCACAGCCTTGTACCATACAACATGATATTTACATATTGGCTTAATAATGATTTGGGAAATATTGGTAATTGTTAAACATGAGTGGTAAGTTCATTAGGGTTCACTATATTCTATTTTTGCACTGTTAGAAAACTTCCATAACGGTAAGTCAAAGATGACACAGAGTACTTGTTATAGGGGGACTTATATTGAATTTTCATGTGTTTTTGTCTTGGCTCAAACAAGAATCTTCTTGAAGGCACAGGAAATGTCTTATATTTGAACTGTCTACAGTGTTTTGCCCACATTAAGTGGTGAAATATTTTACTCGGTCCCTGAAATTTATCTTCAAGGAAATACATACTATTCAATGATGAAAATGACATTCTAATATTGCTACTCTGATTTTATAAAACATCCAAAATCAATACCTATTTATTGTTCTTCCTTTAGGTTTAAAGATTTTTAGGCTCAACTTCACAGGCTGGAAGACGTTTTATTACAGATGAGCCAGGCTGCAAGACTTTCCCTTTGTGAGGTTAAACTAACGGCTATTTCCTTGGAGACAACTGGGCCTAGGGAAGAAGAACATCAGTAACCATGGTGTGCTTCAGATCATCCAAGTTATCACATATGGCAGTAAGATCTAGTTATGACGATGACCACATGGACTGAACTGTGACCCCCTCAAGAAGGCAACGATGAAGTCCTACCCACATGCCCACAAACTGTGAATGTGATCTTATTTGGAAATAGGGTCTTTGCAGATGTAGTTAAGTTATACTTGACTAAGGTGGGTCCTTATTCAATGATTGGTGTGCTTACAAGACACAGACACACACAGGGAGAATGCTGTGTGACCACAGACACAGAGGCAAGAGTGACGTGCCTACACTCAAGGAAAGCCAAGGATTGCTGGGAACCACCAGAAGCTAGGAAGAGGCAAGGAAGAATTCTCCCGTGGAGCACAGAGAGAGAAACAGAGAGTGAGAGAGTGGGGGGGAGCATGGCGTCCACGCACAAGCAAGGAACTGTGGAAACTTTGGCTTTAGACTTCTGGCCTGGACAACTGTGAAACAATACCCGTCTGTCTTTTTTAGGCCACTCAGTTTGTGGTAATTTGTTACAGTATCACTAAGAAACCAACACAACCAGAAATGACCCTCATTTATATTACCCATTTCTTAGATGACTGTTTTAGGAGAGCTTTATTCATTGCTCTGAGGTTCTTAAAATTACTTGTTTAAATGACAATCATTAATATTTGCAAAAGTCATCTCACAGACTTGACAAAAAGATGAGAATGAAAATGCAGTGTTTTAAAGCCCTGAAGTATCAGTTGCTAAATCAAAGATACAGAAACACACCCTATCCTTTGATACATATGGCGAAATGTTTCTCACATAAACTAAGTTCAGAAACCACAAAATGCCAAGAATCCTCTTCTCCCCTGCCATTTCAGTCCGACCCACCAGGTGACTGAATGAAAAATCAGAAAGACTTGTTTAATTCAGTTTAGGTAGAAATGGCAGCAGGAAAGGTAAACTTGGTAATCATTTGAAATGTGACAAAGTTTTTGCTACATGATGTGACATGCATTTTAGTACACACTAAAATACTTTGCAGCTTGCAGATCAAGAGAGGTATTCAAAAAATATTGGGAGTATATTTGGTTATAGCTATCCCTCCCCAAAAAGTGACAACTGAAAAATGTAGAAAAGAAAATGACACCCCAATAGCAACAAGCAAACCTGCCTTTGTTCTAATGCCATTCTCCAATAAAAGGGGTCGGGATTCTTCTGAAAGAGCTGATTTTTAGGATTGGTGCAAGAAATCCACAAAATGAGCCTGGACCAACTTGTAGTGTCAAGAAGGAAGAAAGAGCTCAAAAAAAAGGATGGCGGGGGTGGGGGGCGTCTCTCCTAATGTCCAAAGCTGGAATACATCGAGCAACTAAATAACGTGGTATGGGATCATAACACAAATGATGACATAAATATCTGTGAGTCTATACTGATATAAAGGTGAGGGAAGAGACAAATTTCTCATGCAGAAGAATTATAAATAAATTATATAGGTACCCTAAAGCAGGGAGAGCCTAACTCTCCAAGCCATAAGTGCGGACTGTGCAAAGAGATTACCTTCCAATAAGTACAGTATGGAAAAGAGAAGGTAGAAGGGAAGAGTAACTTTTCAGTAGAGAAACTTCACAAACACTACTACAAGCAGGTGATCAAGGTCAGTATCAACACGGTAAGTCACATTCATAAGGGACATTCTCATGTGCCCTTGATAGGATATGATGAAAAAGTCACTTTACCCGTGATCCTCCTCCCCCAAGCCCCTAAGACCAGTCGAATGAGAAAACCACCACACTCCAATAGCAGAGCACCCTATAATATACCTGACCCTCCCCTCCAACTGTCAAGGACTCTAGAGTAGTTTGCTACAGCTGCCATGGCAAAGTAGCCCAAACTGGGTAGTTTAAACAACAGAAGTTTATTTCCTCATAGTTCTGGAGGCTAAAAGTCCCAAGATCAAAATGTCAGCAGGGCTGGTTTCACCCAGAAGTCTCTCTCTTCTGCTTGTAGAGGACTGTATCTTCCCTCTTCACAGGACCATCCCTGTGCCCTAACCTTTTCTTACAAAGACACCAATCATAATGAATGAGGGCCTACCCTAATGACCCCATTTTCTTCTTTAAAGATCCTATTTCCAAACACAGTCACATCCTGAGGGACTAAAGTTGGGACTACGCATATGGATTTTGGAGGGGCACAATTCAACCTGTCACGGAAAACAAGGAAAGTTAGAAAAATTGTCACAACTAAGATGAGACTAAGGACACATGACAACTAAGATACATGGCATTCTAAATGAGGCTCTGGGACACAAAAGGACATTCAGTTAAAACAGGAAATATGAATAAACTATGGGCTTTAGCTAATGATAATGTATCTATTAGTCCATTAATTTTAACAAATGTACTATATTAGTGTATGTTAATAATTATGTGGGGGGGGCATATGAGAACTCTGTACTATCTGCTCAAATTCTCTGTAAAGCAAAAAAATTGTTCTAAAATATAAAATCTACTGACAAAAACATTTAAATATAGAGTCTCAGGAACATTTTAAAAGCTGATTTACTGTTACTTTACGAACAGTCCCACAGGCGAATCTTTAGAGTGTTCTGGTTTATTTTTGTTGCTTTTGCCTTACTGCACTCAAATCAGAAATTCCAAGTTTATTTTGCTCTTTTACGAACTAACCACAATCAAAATTTGTTAAGTGCCCGTGAAGTTCAGATAATATTCACCATGGAGTAATACAACTGAAATATTGGATACTGCCTGTCTCTCGTGAAGCTTAACACACAAGGTCCACTGGTGGATAAAAACAAGAAAAATACAAACTAGAGAACCTAATTGTAGTTACCAGGGCGCACTGGCCCTTGGTTGCGCCTGCGTAGTCGGAGATGCACAGGGCGGAGGTCCAGGCCCCGGGCCCCCGCCTCCTCCGCGGCCCCGACCCCCTCCCCATAAGGGGGTTCCCACTGCGCAGGCGCAGTGCTTAACGGCCGTCAGGAGTCCAACAATTAGTCTCTACTCACATGAGAGGGAACTCTTATACTTAAAGAGGAAGGGATCTTGTGCATTCTCTTTAATGAGAACATTTCCTTTTCACCGAGAGCACCGCTTCGATTCCCCAAGTCAGGCGGACAGCACCGCTTTAAGGGGATGAGGTTCCAGCGATCGCGCCAAACCGCGTACGCAGCCTACATGTTTAAGTTATGCTACCGTCACCGCAGGTATCAAGATAATCAAGACAATTTGGTAGTGGCACAAGAAACAGTGACCAGTGGGACAGAATAGGGAGCCCAGATATAAACCCAAGCATATACGGTCAATTAATATATGATAAAAGAGCCATCCATGGATATACAATGGGGAAATGACAGCCTCTTCAACAACTGGTGTTGGCAAAACTGGACAGCTACATGCAAGAGAATGAAACTGGATTACTGTTTAACCCCATACACAAAAGTCAACTCAAAATGGATCAAAGACCTGAATGTAAGTCATGAAACCATAAAACTCTTAGAAAAATATATAGGCAAAAATCTGTTGGACACAAACATGAACAACTTCTTCCATGAACATATCTCCTGGGCAAGGGAAACAAAAGCAAAAATGAACAAGCCGGGACTATATCAAACTAAAAAGCTTCTGTACAGCAAAGTACACCATCAGTAGAACAAAAAGACATCCTACAATATGGGAGAACATATTAATAATTGACATATCCGATAAGGGTTGACACCCAAAATATATAAAGAGCTCACGCACCTCAACAAACAAAAGGCAAATAAGCCAATTAAAAAATGGGTAGAGGAGCTGAGCAGATACTTCTTCAAAGAAGAAATTCAGATGTCCAGCAGGCACATGGAAAGATGCTCCACATCGCTAATCATCAAGGAAATGCAAATTAAAACCATAATGAGATATCACTTCACACCAGTTAAGATGACCACCATCCAAAAGACAAACAACAACAAATGCTGACAAGGATATAGAGAAAGGGGAACCCTCCTACACTGCTGGTGGGAATGTAAACTAGTTCCACCATTGTGGAAAGCAGTATGGAGGTTCCTCAAAAAACTCAAAATAGAAATACCATTTGACCCAGGAATTCCACTCCTAGGAATTTATCCTAAGAATGCAGCAGCACAGTTTGAAAAAGACATATGCACCCCTATGTTTATAGCAGCACTATTTACAATAGCCAAGAAATGGAAGCAACATAAGTGTCCATTAGTAGATGAATGGATAAAGAAGATGTGGTACATATACACAATGGAATATTATTCACTCATAAGAAGAAAACAAATCCTACCATTTGCAACAACATGGATGGAGCTAGAGGGTAATATGCTCAGTGAAATAAGCCAGGTGGAGAAAAACAAGTATCAAATGATTTCTCCCATCAGTGGAGTATAAGAACAAAGCAAAAACTGAAGGAACAAAACAGCAGCAGACTCATAGAACCCACAAATGGACTAACAGTTACCAAAAGGAAAGGGACTGGGAGGATGGGTGGGAAGGAGTGATAAGGGGAGAAAAGGGGCATTATGATTAGCACACGTAATGCAGCGGTGGGGGACACAGGAAAGGCAGTATTTATAGAGAAGACAAGTAATGAATCTATAGCATATAATATGCTGCTGGACAGTGACTATAGTGGGGTATGTGGGGAGGACTTGATAATAGGGGGTCTAGTAACTATAATGTTGTTTAAGTGACTGTACATTGACGATGCCAAAATAAAAAAAAAGAGTAATTTCCCTAAGGTCTTGCTGAATGTGGCTGAATCTGAACCAGACACATTTGTGGGACTATACAATGGACAGCCAACAAAACATGGCCACAATTCCCAATAAAAATATGAAAATAATTCACAGATATCTGTTATTAATTTATGTACCCACATTTATTGAGTACTTCCTATATTACCAATTGAGGGGTATAGCAGGGTAAAAGAAGTCAAGTACTTGTTCACATGGTGCTTTCAATCTAATGTGGAAGACACAAATAATAAGTTATTAAAACAATATGATACTTTTCAGTACCCTTAAGTGTTAGGAAGGAAATCAAACAGGGATGACACAATGAGAAATGACTGAATAGGGTCATGTCCTTTACACGAGCTAAGAGATAACTTTAGGCATGGTGACACCTCTGAGGAGGTAACATTTGATCAGATATGAATGAAAAGAATTGATTATGTGAAAACTTGGGGCTAGAAAATTCATGCAAAGCCAACAGCAGCTGAAAAGATCATAATGCAAGGAAGACCTGGGAATTTTATAGATTCAGGAAAAATAGGCTAACATTGCTGTATTACAGTATACCAAGGGAAGTGTGGCAGGTGACAAGTTCTGAAAGGAAACAAGAACCCAAGTCATGTGGCATCATGCTGGCTATGTAAGGGAACTGGAATTTTATTCTGTTTACAGTGGGGCTCCATTTAGGTACTATGAATAGAATAACATGACCTTATGTAAGCTTTTAAGAGACACACTTATCTTTTTCATTTCCTTTCTTCTGTTCTTTCTATTTTGCTTACCTTCTCACTTCTTACTTCTCACTTTGCTTACCTTGATTAATGTATGTGTTTGTGCATGTACCTGTGTGTTCCCATATGTAAAATCAGCCTTGCAGTGATTCATGGACCTGTGCGATCCAGCCATGTTGAACACTCAAGAATTCAGCAACATTTTCTTTGAACTAATGATGTGATGCGTCCCAGATGTTAAGTAAACCCATTCCCAGATGTCCTCCATATTAAGCAATCACAGATCTAATGAATTGTAACTTTGTAAGGTGTGTTTTTAAGATTAGTGAGGTAAATGGAGTGTCAGAGGGATTTAGTTAGGAGGTGGGAAACACATGTTTGCTTCAGGGTCATTTTGAATGTGTGTGAGGACAGTAGAGCCTCTGAACATATTTTTTAAGCTTGTTGCCATTGTGGGATTATGTAAGTAGCTATGACATTTTTCATAGGTTCTTTGCTGCCACGTGAGTCCAGATTGCCATGTTACAATATGGTCCTTGTTTTGTAACAATAAATGTGTGTTTTAAAACTTTCTTCAATCAACCTTCAAAAGCTTATCAACCCTAAATATGAATCTTTCAGTTTCAGAAACCTTCAAATGGAGCAGATATATAGATATACGTTTATATGTTTATATGTGCACGTTTGAGTTGTTGTGATGCAATTAAATCAAAACGGAAGCATTCAGAGTGCACAAGTATGCTTCATTAGAAGATCAAGTGCCTGAGGATACCTGCTTAGTTTCTAATGAAAAGTTTCAGTAACTTCAAACCTCAGTCAGAGATGACCCACAGGGAGTCTGTACCATCACTTATCGACTGAGTTGATCCTCCCTTAGAGAACCCGAGGCCTTTCTTTTTTATCCACCTCATTCATCACTTTTGGGATAACACTGAAGGGCTCAGTGACAAATGGGGATTACTAACATTGCTTAAACACTTTCTTAGTCTGCTTCTCAAGTTGTACACTTAGATACGCATACGAAATACTGAAGTAAATCTCAGAATTCTTAGCAGTATTAACCACCAATGAAGTCAATCTTTTATAGAAATCCTTAGCAATATTCAGTAGACCAAAAGAGAACATACTTACTATCAAACTACAAGTAAGGTTTGTAGCTCTTGAGTCAAATAAAGTGTAAGATTATATGAAAGTTAAGTAATAGTAAACAATGAAAAGTCGACTTGCAAAACACATTTTCCATTCTTTTGATTTTTTTTGGCTTTTGATTTTGTAATGAAAATACATGACATGTGTCTTAATGATAACTTTTAAGCAACTCCAGAATTGCTGTTTAAAATATTATTCAGTACAAAATAAGTAATTTGATTCACAGCAGGGTCTTATCTGGAAAGAAAATTCTAATAAATCTTCCATCCCACGGGGATATTTTGACAAATGCAATAATAGAATCTGCAGTTGGCAGCCTGTACAAGTGGTATCTTGGCCTGTCACTGTAACTATGAACACAGGATTAGGATGAGCTTTTACACAGTTTAATAATAAGAGCTTCAGTCTTTGACCCTTGAGAGATGCTTATGAATAGGTGAGTACTTCCGTTTGAATTAAAAACCAGTTTTCAACTATTTCATCATTTTAGGCATTCATATAGTTTATATTTGAATATTTAATGAAAAACCTATAGAATTATAGTAAAACAAGTTAATTACATATATATATATAATTTAGAATTGGAAATTCTATCTGCATTCCTTCTTTATTGTCCTTCTGATGAAGCAAGCTTCCTGATTATAAGCAATGCAGAGGGTCATAAGCTGTTTCAAAAGTGGTTGGGAGGGGGAAATATAGGAAGAACATAGGGAGTGCTAACAGTGTTTACCACTCTACTGGCAGAAATGTAAGGCACTTGAAGCCACTCTTCCTATTGTTCCATGCTGTGTTCAGTGATGCACAGTAGAGAGAAAATATCGGCACCTAGGGATCACTGTGAAATTCTGGGGGCAGTGCTACTTGCCATAATATTTGGGCATTCTTTGGCATGTAGGGAACAAAGGCTAGGGATGTTAGGTATACTGTAAGGGAACAGTAATGCCACTTACCAACATTCAAGTAGATACAAAGTCTATTTATAATTACAAAGTAATGTTGGCTGATTATTCATATACAGAGAATTTTCCCTCAGTATATACAACTGATGTATATATATCTTAGAAAATTTTACTCTGTTATGTTAGGAATTTTGCTAGTAATTAATCGCCATTGAAGAAAATTGGCACTCTTCAGTTTAATAAATTTCTTTGTCTGTAATCATGATTATTCTACATCTTGGTGGAAACATTTGATTCCTTCAGTATATGTTCTAGTGTTGTCATGTTTAAGTATACATATTGAAATGCACATTATTTCATCATAAGGTAATTTTTATTTTTCCTGTATAATGAGAGGTATTATATCAATTACTTTGAAATTGTATAAATAGGTATTATTTTATTTTGAACTTCATTTCAGGAGAGTAAAAAAGGACTTTTAAAACATCTGTGTTAAAACAACATCATTGTCTCTGACAGGGCGGACAGCCTGCTGGCGGAGGTACATAGGGAACAGGTGTCGCGAAAGTCGCAGTACTTGGGTTGGGTCAGAAGACCTGGACTGCAATCTTGGCTCTGCTTTGTAAAAGTTTCTGTGTTTTAAGGGATGTTTGAAATTTTGAGCCTATGATTGGTCATCTGAAATATGAATGATTACACATAGTATACATATCTTCCTTCCTATAATTTATAAGACTGAGATAAAATCTTGCATATGAAAGTTACTTTTTGTAAATCTTAAGGATTGATACAAATACAGACCATTCTTAAACCCATGCACAAAAGTAAACTCAAAATGGATCAAAGACCTGAATGTAAGTCATGAAACCATAAAACTCTTAGAAGAAAACATAGGCAAAAATCTCTTGAATATAAACATGAGCAACTTTTTCCTGAACACATCACCTCCAGCAAGGGAAACAAAATAAAAAATGAAATGACAAAATTACATCAAGCTAAAAAGCTTCTGCACAGCAAAGGACACCATAAGCAGAACAAAAAGGCATCCTACAGTATGGGAGAATATATTTGTAAGTTAAATATCTGACAAGGGGTTAGTAAAACAATGAAGCAAAACTGAAGGAAGAAAAAAGCAGCAGATTCACAGACTCCAACAAGAGACTAGTGATTACCAAAGGGTAGGGATAGGGGAGGGGTGGGAGGGAGGGAGGGAGCAGGTGATTGGCGAACATGTTATGTGTGAGGTCATGGGGAAGACTGTAGCTCAGAGAAGGCAAGCAGTGTCTGTGTCATCTTACTACATTGATGGGCAATGACTGCAATGGGGTGTGGGGGGGACTTAATAATATGATGAATGTTTATAACCCTGTTGTTTTTCTTGTGAAACCTTAGTAAGAGTGTATATCAATGTGTCATTAATGAAAAAATATAAATAAAAATAAATAAAATAGGATTCAAGATGGTGGCATGAGAGGTAACATGGAGAACTCCGAAAACCACAAATAGTACAGAAATATATTTAATTAATAAACTAACCCTAAAACAGCAACAAGAAAGAAGGCTGAACCAGACTGCATACAGCCCTCATGAACAGAGCAGACCTCATGAAACAGGGTAATGTAGGAAAGCCTTAATCGTTCGGACCCAGGCCCTTCCCCCACCCCAGCGCACCCACAGGAGGAAGAGAAATGGAGCCGGAAGGGGATGGAAGCCTGGGACTGCTGAGCACCTAGCTCTGGAGATCTGCTTTGTGAACGGAAGCCTGTATTGTGTGGTGCTCTGGACGTTGGGGAGCTCGTACGGGAGACTGCTTGGGAGACTGATATTCTGGCCGTTTGGGAACTGGAGTATCCACATCGAGCCACGCTGTGTCAGAGGAGGGGTGGGAGGTCTGAGAGGCTTCCTAGCAGTGAGAGGGCTGCTGAAGGGGCGGGGTTTGCACGGAGCTTGCTGTGCGGGAGAAGGGAGAGCTGGACAAGGTTGTCTGGGTGCGCTCTGCCGAGCTGGTTGTGAACTTTGAGGAGCTTCAGGTGCTCCATCCCCCTGGCTGCCTACTCAGCTCCGAGACCCCCCACTGTGACATGCAGCCTGCTGCACCTTCCTCCTAGCCTGCCAGCACAGGTTCACAAACTCGCAGTCACTGTGCTGGCATCAGGCCAGCCAGAGGGAGGCCCCGCCTACAACAGTTAGAGACACAAAGCACAGAGGCTCACACGTGTGTGCTTGGCCCACTGGCACTGACACTGGAGACAGGCACCACAGCCAGAAATCAGGAAACAGATCTTTCCTCCCCTCAGGCACCATCTCAGCTCCCCTACAACCCACAACCTCACTCTAGGGGCTGAACAGCTCCAGAAACTGGAGTTTCTGCACACTAGTGGGCACCACACAGAAATATGAAATGTCAAAAGAACATGATTTAAACTAAAATCTCACAAACACCAGAAAAAGGGCCAAATGAAACTGAACTCATCAATTCTCCTGAAAGAGAGTACAAAATAAAAATTATAAACATGCTTATGGAGGTACAGAACAATATTCAAGAACTCAGGAATGAATTAAAGTCAGAGATTCAATCATTAAGAAACTCCATGTCTGAAATTAAACATACAATGGAGGGATTTAAAAGCAAATTAGCTGTAGTAGAAGAGATGGTAAATGGAATAGAAATTAGAGAAGAGGAATACAAAGAAGCTGAGGCACAGAAAGAAAAAAAGAATCTCTAAGAATGAAAGAATATTGAGAGAACTGTGTGACCAATCCAAACGGAACAATATTCACATTATAGGGGAACCAGAAAAGAAGAGAGAGAAAAAAGGGATAGCAAGTGTCATTGAGGAGGCAATTGCTGAAAACTTCTCCAGTCTGGGGAAGGAGATAGTCTCTTAAGCCATGGAGGAACATAGATGTCCCAACACAAGGGACCCAAGGAAGACAACATCAAGACATATAATAAATAAATGGCAAAGATCAAGGACAAAGAAAACTTTTAAAAGCAGCTAGAGAGAGAAAAAAGATCATATACAAAGGAAAACCCATCAGGCTATCATCAGACTTCTCAATAGAAACATTACAGGCCAGAAGGGAGTGGCATGATGTATTTATGCAATGAAGTAGAAGGGCCTTGAAGCAAGAATATTCTACCCAGTAAGGTTATCATTTAAATTTGAAGGAGGCCTTAAACAATTTTCAGATAAGCAAAAGCTGAGAGAATTTACCTCCCACAAACCACCTCTACAGTGCATTTTGGAGGGACTACTACGGAGGAAAGTATTCTTAAGGCTGAATAGACGTCACCCAAGGGCAAGACAAAAAGTACAGAATATGATTCATAACATACAAAGAAAGAAGGAAGAAGAAAAAGAGGGGAAGAAAAGAACCTTTAGATTGTGTTTGTAATAGAATATGAAGTGAGTTAAATTAGGCTGTTAGATAGTAAGGGAATTACAGTGGAACCTTTCGTAGGTACGAACCTAAAGCCAGCAATGGCAATAAGTACATATCTATTGATAATCACCCTAAATGTGAATGGTCTGAATGCACCATTCAAAAGACATAGAGTCACTGAATGGATTAAAAAACAAGACCCGTCTATATGCTGCCTACAAGAGACTCACTTCAAACCCAAAGACATACACAGACTGAAAGTAAAAGGATGGAAAAAGATATTTCATGTAACTAATAGTGAGAAAAATGCAGGAGTTGCAGTACTTGTAACAGACAAAATAGACTTCAAAACAAAGAAAGTCACAAGAGACAAAGAAGGACATTACATAATGATAAAGGGGTCAGTCCAACAAGAGGGTATAACTATTATAAATATCTATGCATGCAACACAGGATCACCTACATATGTGAAACAAATAATAACAAATTAAAGGGGGAAATAGAATAAAATGCATTTATTTTATGAGACTTCAACACACCACTCAATCCAAAGGACAGATCAACCAGACAGAAAATAAATAAAGAGACAGAGGCACTGAACAACATATTAGAACAGATGGACCTAACGGACATCTACAGAACACTTCATCCAAAAGCAACAGGATAGACATTCTTCTCAAGTGCACATGGAACATTTTCAAGAATAGATCATATACTAGACCACAAAAAGAACCTCAGTAAATTGAAAAAGATTGAAATTGTACCAACCAGCTTCTCAGATCATAAAGGTATGAAACTAGAAATAAATTACACAAAGAAAATGAAAAAGCCCACAAACTCAAGGAGGCTTAATAATATGCCCCTAAATAATCAATGGATCAATTACAAAATAAAAACAAAGATCAAGAAATACATGGAGACAAACGACAGCTATAATTCAACACCACAAAATCTGTGGGATGCAGCAAAGGCCATGTTAAGAGGGAAATATATTGCAATACAGGCCTACCTCAGGAAGGAAGAACAATCCCAAATGAACTGTCTAAACTCACAATTAATGAAACTAGATAAGGAAGAACAAATGAGGCCCAAAGTCAGTAGAAGGAGGGACATAATAAAGATTAAAGCAGAAATAATAAAACTAAGAAGAATAAAACAATTGAAAGAATCAATGAAAGCAGAATCTGGTTCTTCAAGAAAATAAACAAAATAGATAAACCCCTAGCCTGACTTATCAGGAAAAAAAGAGAGTCTAGACACATAAAAAGAATCAGAAATGAGAAAGGAAAAATCACTACAGACACGAGAAAAATACAAAGAATTATGAGAGAATACTATGAAAAACTATATTGTAACAAACCGGATAACATAGAAGAAATGGACAACTTTCTAGAAAAATAGAACCTTCTAAGGCTGACCCAGAAAGAAATAGAAAATCTGAATAGACCAATTACCAGCAAGGTAATTGAATTGGTAATCAAAAAACTACCTAAGAACAAAATCCCTGGAACAGATGGTTACACTGCTGAATTTTATCAAACATTTAGTGAATACCTAACACCCATCCTCAAAGTTTTCCAAAAAGTAGAAGAGGAAGGAA
>JAVSCE010009106.1:0-225255 GCA_032199065.1 Smutsia gigantea
AGAACGGGCTAATAGTTACCAAAGGGAAAGGGACTGGGGAAAATGGGTGGGAAGGGAGGGATAAGAGGGAAAAAGGGGCATTACGATTAGCAGATGTAATGTTGGGGGGGCACGGGGAGGGCAGTACAACTCAGAGAAGACAAGTAGTGATTCTATAGCATCTCACTACACTGATGGACAGTGACTGTAATGGGGTTGGTGGGGGGGACCTGATGAAGGGGCAGTTTAATAATCATAATATTGCACATGTAATTGTAAATTAATGATAATAAAATAAATTTTAAAAAAAGGAAAGAAAAAAAAGAGATACATGCAGACATACCATATGTTCATACAGAACATTTTGCTTTCTAAATTAGGGTTCTGGACCCAGCTTCAACATGGGTGGTGTATCTTTGTGCATTGAGGATTCACTTTATCACCAAGCAGTTCTCCATAGCATCAGTTGGGTGTCCTGCCATTCAACTTAATTCCAACGCTAACTGCCTACAGATAGTGTCGGATTCCACTGGTTCAGTCTTACAGGACTTCCCCATTCCCTCTGCCACATTTCAGTTGCCTATCGCAAATCCAGGCTATTACCTGTACTTCTGATCAACTGGCTATAAATTAGAGGTTTCCGCAACCCCTCATTGGGTTTAATTAATTTGCTAGAGCAGCCCACAGAAATCAGAGAAACATCTTACTTACTAGATCACTGGTTTATTATAGAAGGAGATAACTCAGGAACAGCCAGATGGCAGAGATGCATAGGGCAAGGTGTGTAGGCAGGGGCACAAAGCTTGCATGTTTTCTGAGTGGGCCACTCTCCTGAAATCTCCATGTGTTCACCAACCTGGAAGCTCTGGGAACTGTCCTTTTGGGTTTTTATAGAGGCTTCATTACAGAGGAATGATTAATTAAATCATTGGCCCTTGGGATTGAATTCAGCCTCTAGGCCCTCTCTCCCTGTCAAGTTACGTCATTAACACAACAAAAGATACCTTTTTCACCTTCATTCCAGGAAATTCCAAGAGTTTTAGGAGTTCTGTGCCATAGATGGGAGGAAGGCCAAATATGTATTTCTTATAAATCACAGTATCATACTTCCTTGTAACGTATTTGTGTGCTTCATTATGTAACTGCTAGATTGTTTGCAAAGATGAATGTGGTAATTCCCCATCCTGGATGCCTGCCCCTTTATAATATGATGTTGCTCTTCCTCCTGTCTAGAGGTGAAGTCTGTGTCCCCACTCTTAAATCTGTGCTGACCTTATTAGTGTCTCTGATCAAGAGGGTGAGTCAGGAATGTGTGTCACTTCCAATCTCAGGCTTCAGGAGGCCTTGTGACTTCTGCTCCGGCCCTCTTAGAACCCTGAGAAGAACAATGTAAAGAAGCCCAGGATAGTTTTTCTGATGATGAGATAATGTGCAGAATGATAGGCCCACCTAACACACCATCAGGTATGTAAAGGAGGCCATCTTAGACCAGTGGGGCAGCCAGATAACAGTAGCTGCACGAGTGGACCCACCACTGCTAGCAGAAATGTGCTAGCTGAAAGAAATGTGAATGGCCAACAGGTACATGAATAGATGCTTACATCACTGATGATCAGAGAAATGCAAATAAGAACCGCAATGAGATACCCGCCTCATTGCTTGTTAGGATGACTAACAAAAAAATGCAAGAGATGACAAGTGCTGGGGAGGATGTCTCCACATCCTTGTGGACTATTGGTAGGACAATGTGAATTGGCGCAGCCACCATGGAAAACAGTATGGAGGGTCCTCAAAAAATTAAAGGTAGAACTACCATATGATACAGCAGTTCGCTTTTGGGTATTTATCTGAAGGAAATGAAAACACTCTCTCAAAGAGAGATCTGCACCCCCATGTTCATTGCAGCATTATTTACAACAGCCAAGACATGGAAGCAACCTGAGTGTCCATGGAAGAATGAATGGATAAAGAAAATGTGGCGTATTTTCATACACACACACACACACACACACACACACACACACACATATTATTCAGCCATTAAAAGAAAATGAAATCCTGCCATTTGAGACAACTTGGATGGATTTTGAGTGCATTTTCCTAAGTGAAATAAGTCAGATAGAGAAAGGAAAATACCATATGATCTCATTTATATCTGGATCTAAAAAAAAAAATGCAAAAGACAAAACCAAACTCATAGAAAAAGAGATCAGATTTGTGGTTACCAGAGGCAGGGGTTGTGGGGATGGGGAATTGGAGGAAGGTGGGCAAAGATACGAACTTCCAGTAATAAAATAAAGTAGTACCGGGGATGTGTGTACAACATGACAATTACAGTTAGCACTGCTGCACGGCGTATCTGAAAGCTTTAAGAGAGTACATCCTGAATTCTCTTTACAAGGAAGAAATACTGCTTTCTTTCTTTCTTTTTGTATCTATATGAGATGATGGATGTTAACTAAACTTATTGTGGAAATCATAATAAATCTAAGTCATATCATATGTTGTACACTTTAAATTTATACAGTGTTGTATGTCCATTGTTTCTCAGTAAAACTGAGGAGAGCACTGCCGACTGAGCCAGCCCAAATTAGTAATTCTGAGCAAATAAAGCAGCTGTTGCTTTAAGCCACTTAATTTGCAGTGGTTTGTTATGCAGTAACTAGTAACTGAGACAGTATACCATATTCATTTCACATTTTCTCTCTACAAATAGTTATGCCTGAACAGAACATCTTAAAAACAGACACTGTGGCACTTTTGAATTTACCTCAGATTTTTTTGAACATACCAGATATCAGAAGGTATAGACTTTCTCATAGATCTTCTGTATAGATACATATCTTTCATGTACTTTTTTGGTATAGATATATATCTTCTGTATGCCTTTGTATATGTCTTTTGAATTTGTGCTTATCAAGTTTGACATTAATGTAAAAGCTAATGGAATCAGTATTGCTTTATGGTGTTGCATGTGATTTTTAAAGCTGTTGGCTGTGAACATACCAGATTCATGTCTTACGTTAAAGTCTGTCAAGCAGCATTCTTTCTTCTTGTTGCCTGCAAAATCTTTTTGAGATAAATGCTACTTTTTGAAAAAAGGGGGAAAATACTTTTCATTATGGATTCTTTAATCAACAGTAGTCAGCTATTTGCCTTTTATTACTACTTGAAAATAAAATGATTCTTAATTTTCCATTTCTAAAATGACCTAATGTAATAGAATCCTAATGACTTAACTGAAAAAGTAAACACCTTCTAATGCTTGCTCAGTCATTAAGGCACATAGAAGTGATTACCAAATGTGTCTGGTTTCCTAGACACCAAATGGTAAATCTATTACTGTTTCCTGCTATTCTTTGAATTTTGAATACTGTTCATGTAAATTGAAAAGGGCAATGTATAGAGACTTTTTTTTTAAATATAATTTATTTTATTATCATTAATTTACAATTACATGTGCAATATTACGATTATTAAACTACCCCTTCATCAGGTCCCCCCCACCAACCCCATTACAGTCACTGTCCATCAGCGTAGTGAGATGCTATAGAATCACTACTTGTCTTCTCTGAGTTGTACTGCCTGTATAGAGACTTTTATGTAATATTTTTCTCCCTGCTAAAAATGTAGACTTGATAAGGTAATGAGGCAACGTTAAAACCTTTTTCATAAAGTTATGGGTACAGGACAAATCTGTGATTTTTTTACACTGAATACAAGTTACTATTGCTGTAATAATTAAAATAGAAGTATTTCTCTATAACTACTAATAGAACATTGTACTTTCATCTTGTTGGAGGAAATAGACACATTTCATTAATACAAAATTAAATTATTTACCTTAGTGCATCATTAGCCATTTGGATTCTAGGAGCCCTGAGTCCTGAAGAGAGTTTGACAATTGATTTTAAGAACACATTTAAAGAATAATGTGGCCTAATGAATATTACATTTGTATTTAAAGTGTAAGAATCTGAAAAGGCCATCCAATGGAAAATGTGTGAATTGAGTATTCCTGATATTCATTCCTGCTTGGAAACAGCTATGGGGAAGGATTTGTTCAGTGATGACTGTATCAGCTTAGCATGTTTCATGCCTGAGTGCATTTTTAATCTTGACAGATGATACAATAGAAAAATTCCCTTTGTAGATAATGCAAATATCAGACTCGTAAGACACTTAGGGTGCACAGACATTCAGGCTTGAACTTTCCTCATGGTATTCCCCCCAAATGGACTCCATAGAGACTGAAGACTCAGTCTAAACCTCAGGTACAGTCTTGTTTTCCATTCTCTAAGATTTGATGATTGTTTTTTGCTATGCAGACAATTTGAGTGAAAGGGCTAGCTGTCCCTTTATTTTAGACTTCATGAGTGTGCTTTTTTTTTTTAATAAACATTCACTCTCCTTTTGGCCATCCCTTTGAAGTCAGTCTAATCCCTCCTTTTCAAAGGTTTTCTGTGTTCAGACTGTTGTGAAGTTATGCCTCTTCTGACCTGCTGCTCTGAGGTCAGGGAGCAGGGAAATTGGAGGAAATGTGTGAAAAAGCATGGAAAACTTGCTCTTCCCTTCACCTGGAACCTGAGTAAGGGAGGGAGGGCCCACACACACTAAGGGCATCCCCCCTCACTGGGAGCTTGCCTCCCCAAGACCTACTGGATTCCAGCCTGCTCGTGGACCTATCCCCCATGCGGTTCCCATACTCGGTGAAGTTGATGTGCCTGGCTCCAGCAGAAAGCTTCACATACCCTGCAAGTGACTTCAGAAGGATCTCCCATGTTGGGTCCACCCCTAAGGAAAAAGAAGTAGGATGGGGAGCTCTGGCAGATTGTTTCCCTAGGTGTGGCTGTGGGGAAATAGTTTGATTTCCAGGTTTCTGTTTGCTACCTCTAAAATAATTTGTGATCTAATATTTTGTGACATATCTCTTATGGGTTAGCATGCTGGCAATCACCCCTTTTTGTTGACACAGCCCAAACAATTCTTTAGGAAGAGAAAGTCTCCTCCCTCATCCATGAGACAGTTACTTCCCCAGCACATAGTTATCATAGCCCGACTCCCCCCAACTAAATTTAATTTGTTTCCATGTAAGCTACCTTAAACTAGGTTGATATGGAAAAATAACCAATCATTAACATATTAATTGATTTACATATTATATTTTTCTAAAGGAAAAAATGTATTGACTTTGTTATTCATTGTAATTAGAATATGTCATGTCTTCAACTAATTAGCTTCCAGAATACCAGTTGAAATTATATATATATACTATATATAAAAAATGTGCTATATATGCTACATAGTATATATAGATAATATACTATAAATTTCTGCTTCAGATATATAATGATGTACACACAAATTTATCTTTAAAAACTTGAAGAATATTAAAAATAACAAAATATACTTGGCTTTACAACTTACAGAACTCTTCACTCATGTGAATTCATAAAAATATGAAGTCTGCAATTTTCCATTTAGAAATACTATGCTTGGTAAACTGGCTTTTGTAGATTTTGTAAAATTCTTTGAAATCTTTGAAGTATCACAAAAATAGGTTTATTGTCATTCTGCCATAGATATATCAATTGTTTCATAATTGTTACTGTATTTTGGTATTCTAAGGACTTAGTGAAGGAAATTGCTTTGTTTCCCTATTCCTTCTCACTACTTATGTTAAGTTCAGCGGGAGTTGACAGAAGGTGCAGACAAAGAGGCACCAATTTACTAGGCCTGACAATACTTAAGACTGATATTCTTGTTTGATATCTCACTTTCAAGATATATAAGGCATTATAGGCTTTAGTATGTGGGAGCCAGATTAACTCTCAGCATCTCAAGTTATTTTAAATAGGTTACTGGCAAAAGGTGATAAAGGATTGAGGATAAACATTGTAAAACAGTTAAAAATGGTCCTGGCAGTATGTGAAAGGCATTTAGATACTAAGAAGTGTCACTTCCTTGAGAGTAAAATAAGAGAAAGCAGAACACTGTTTTCCACGATGTATCCTTTTATTTGTGAGACTTGTCAGCATTTTTTTCATAATCTGTGAACACACACATTTTTCCCCCTGCAAATACGTGTTCACAGGTAAAAACCCACCATAATCAAAAGCTTAGTTTGTCATTATTAAATGTTATTTCTAATGATTAACTTTTTAATAATAAGCCACTGAAATAAAATACTTTTCCTCTAACAATATGCCCCTATTAAATGAAGTACAACTAAAACCCTTCCTACCTACTTGTTTTTCTCTTTGTAATAAATATTTGTTACCCACTTATTAGGTGTCAGATGCTGTATCTGCTTTGAAAAGGTAAAGACAAATAAAATGCAGTTCATGCCATCAAGGACCCTAGAATTCAAGAAGACTGAAGGAAAATCCTTAGGGACTATAGATTTGTTGTTTTGTTGAAGATGGAACTGCCTGATCAATGAGGATACCAAATTAATTTGTAAGGAGTTAAAAGCATAGTGATTAAAATGGAGTGATCATGGTCCCATGTGAAAGAATGTCAAATGTTTATTTTAATGTCAAAATCCAATGAAATTAATTTTTGTCAGCAAATGTAATGTGTTACCAAGTGCTACACTTTGTGCTATGTTTCAGGGTTGTAAGGGGAAATGAGATGGACTCGGCTCCTGCCCTTATTGATCTGATGTAATGGAATCAGATTAGAATCAAGAAAACAGGAAAATTAACACAATATTTACGCACAGTATAAATACACTATTTACACACAATAAACACAATATTTAGCAATAAGGAAGAATGCTATCAACAGTGGCCCATGATATCAAGTAAGAGTAGGAAAAATTCACTGAGGATTTGAAGTTTTAGCTGGGATTTAAAGGTTGAAAATGGACCAGCCGTGGTTGGGCATGGGAAGACATTCTATAGGATGGAAAGTTGGGACAGATTCTCTGGAGCTTTGAGATTACTCTATCAGTAATAGGCTTAGTGTTTGAGATTCTTAAAATATGAAGGATTTTATAGCTAGGCCATGAGAAACCAAATCAACCAAACCTATCAATCCTGTTTTATTTTCTGTAGGCATATATGAAAATACGCAGAAACCTAGATCCTGTTCTTGATACCTGAGTTTATAAACCTTAGTTAAAGGAGTGACCCCTTGAGCCCTTTGCTAACTATTTTGCTATGTCCATCACTTCCCTTAAACGTATTTAAGTAGAGGTTAGTCTACTTCCCTACAGTTTAAGACCCACATTTGGTCAGCCACTAGGGAATACAAAGAATTTCACCAAATAATTCAGAAGACAAAACAATATGGAATATCAACTTATTCTTTAGTACTTCATTTTAATTTAAACCTTGAGGTTTGTACTCTCCATAGTTTTCAGTGGTTACTATAGAGATTATACATACTTCTCACAATCTTCTTAGAATTACTACTACAGCACTTGGAGGAAAGCTTACCCATATAGGTTCCTTGACCCTCTTTCCTTTATGTTGCAGTTGTCAAACGTGCAACCGCTACGTATATTGAAAACAACAGACTACAATTTTCACTTTTGACCATCATGCATATTTTAAAGAACTTAAAAAGAAAACAGAGTCCATTACATTTATGCAGATATTTACCATTTCTGTGGCTTTTGTTTTCATTCTTGAAGTCCCAAGTTTCCTCTTTCAGAGCAGATCTGCTGGCAATAGTGTCTTAGTTTTCCTTCATCTGGGAATGTGTTTAGTTCACCTCCACTCTTAAAAGGGTATTTTTGGCTAATTTTAGAACTCTGGCCTGACCCTTCTTTTTGTTTGGCATTTAAAAAATGTTATTCCACTGTCCTTGTGCTGTCATGGTTCTCACAGAAAGGCGTGGCAGTGCGATGGGTGCAGAAATAGTTGGATGGATCTTAAACTTCTGAAACACTTGCCAAGATCACTCAGCTGTGTGAAGGGCTACAATCCTCACTGTCCTTCTCCTTATTCCTGCCTGGATCTCATACCTTATGGCTGTAACTCTAGCAGGAAACCGGGGACTTTTGGGATGGAGGAGGTGATACAGAGGAAGCCTTGACTGTGCAGGACAGCTTAGTGCCCCGCCTGCTCTGGCAGTCCCACCTGTGGATGACTTGGACATCAGATCACAAACTGTAGTTGGGCATGTTATCAGCTGACCTGAATTTTTAGTGGGTAAATGAATCATGTCTCTTCCTCATCTTACTCCCTACAGGCATCTCTTCATTACATACAAAGCATTCTGAATATGTATACTATTTAAATTGAATGCATTCTTTATATATATTTTAACATTTCTTAGTATGGATGGCAGGGTAGACAAAAACTCTCCTATAAAAAGATAGCTCTTTCCTCTCTAATTCTGTGACCTCTGTGTTATATCTTACTTTATAACCTGCATGTACTCAAAATCTTCTAAACAACTTGCATTGTGTATCTTTTGATATATATAATCTGATCTGGAGAAAGTTGATAGACTCTATTTAGTGATCCCTTTTCTCCCCTCATTTCCCCACAGAACCTAGCGCTGTTCTAGTACATGATGCTGGTAATGATGGAAATTCACAGGATTTGGTTTCTTTCTGAAAATTCCTTAACCTGACCCTCGGTCTCTGTAGCAGGTAGTCCAGGTTAATTACTGACACAAGAGCATTCCATATGGTATTAAGACATAAGATAAAACATTTATTGATTAGACCATTCATACTTGCATAAATTTAATCCTTTGAAAGCATTTTAGATGCCAAAATGTATGATTTTTTTCTTCATATCAGAAAACAATTACAGTGGAGATTTGAGGATCTGAAGATCTGATGGAATAATGGAAAGAGCTATATGACATGTATTCACATGTGTGTGCACATGCACACACACACACACACATACAATTCTACCTAGAGTCATTCAAACTAATTTCAATCTTGTGCTTCCTCTTAACCCTCTTAACCATCCCTTAGTCTGTCACTTTCCCATGGAATGCCCCACTTCTCTCATTTACTCATCCAGTTTCTTAGGACTGGAGCTGGATAGCTTGTTTCTTTTATTGGAATTAGCCATGTACTCTTAAGCTTTCACCCCCTCCTAGGAGGCTTGTTTCACCACGCGCAGTAAGGCTGTGTGAGGGCTGCACACTCAGTGCCTTGCTCCCTTTTGTCCACACACTTAACAGGGGGCTCAGTTAATCAACACTGGAAACTTCTCTTTGCAGATGGTCTTAAGTTTCTTCAACACATACAATCCTGTGAAAACCAAGCAGAGTTGTGTGTATGGGGGAGACAGGTAAAGTATGTTAAGTTTTAGTGAGATAAGTGTCCTGGTTTTCATTAGGATTACCTGAGGACCTGACGTAGGAGCCGTCGTCTCACTCCTGGGTTGTTCTTATTACTCTAGCGAACAACAGTGACTGTTCAAAGTTCTGTCTCATATTGTCTATCTTTAGTTGATATTTAATAAAAACTCAGAAAACAGCTTGCAAAAGGCAGTACTCATTCCTGCTGAGAAAGAAAAAAAAGAGAAACAAGTGAATTCTCTACTAAGCAATTTCAAATGTCTCCGCTGTAACCTTTCTTGCATAATTTTAACTTCTTGGCACTGGGTGAAGTCAACATTGGTGTACTTTGTACTAACGTATTATACTGGAAAATTGGATCCAGAGGTAAAGTGGAGTTTCCTTTTCTCAAAAGTCATCTAGCCAAGATACACAATCCATGGACAAGAGTAATTTGGTGAGAACACTAGTGAAGTGTATACCTGATAATAGCTTGCTTTCCCACGTTCTAAAATACCAAGTGCGTACTTCCTTTGGGTTCCCATGTATATTTATTATTTTTGTTTCATATTATTTTCATGCATAAAATCAGCTAATTAATTTTATTTAGAATATTTTTAAATGAGGGAAGCTTTATTTATAATTAGTATTTCTTGTGTGAATATACCTTTTTAAAAATTACGCTTGATTGTAAGGAAATATGGGTGCATTTAAAGTGTCTAGCATCTAAAAAAATGCTTAATTTCTAGTTTTAAGAGAATAATGACAACTTTTCTTTTTCATATTTTCAGATCTCCAAGAGTTCTCCAAGTCAATTCTTTGCTAATAATCACACTGGCATTATGACAGCTTGAGGTGTGAAATGGGAAAGCACAATATGGGTTGCTAATTATACTATTAACAATTTAGGCAAATTAATGACAAATATTACATTGGTAGAATGGTAATCACTTTCAGATCATTCAGTAAAGAACTAATTCCTAATCAAGACAAGGATCTATTTAAATAAAAATGGTACACAGGATGAAAGATACAGGATTTATAGTAAATAGTTTTCAACTAAAATCAAAATATTACTAAGAGACTATTTTGAAAAGGATTTATTTAGGCAACCCCCCATAATTTAGTATCATTTTTCTCCTGTTACCCAACACATTTCGATATCTGGGGTGTAAAACCTGGGCTCAGTCTCTCAGGAGCCAGCTCCCTTATGCTCTTTCTGGTATTTCCTGTTTGAGTCAGCATGGAAGAACTGCTGCTGGGTTCTGTTTCAGGGGATTTAGCCCTCTGCTTCCACCACTAAGAGAACCAGGCAATGAAAGAAGCTGAAACAAGAGAAAGGCAGCCAAACCATCATTTTGATTTTTCAGGTCTTTTTGTTTCATTTAAGCAGAAAGATTTATGGATTATGGTCCTCAACCAGCCATTATATATAAAACTGTATTTAGATACTTTCTTTGCCTACTAACTTAACACATCACTGACTGTAATTCCATTATAAAGTGCTTGTGCCAAGATTTGTAAGATTCAGATAGAGGCAAATATGGAGCTTCTTTACCAGAACAGATGTGGCAGAGCATCCTAATTCCGTGAGCTGTGAACTTGGGATGAGCAGGTGAAGGGCAGTGGAGGGTGCTATGCAGTGCTGAGGGTCAGGAGGCTGGGCTGGGTGTACACAGTAACTCGTACCCCTTGGCAAGATATTTAACTCCTCTGGTGTTAAACTCAGGGTGTTTCAAACTTCTTGTCTCCTCTCTCTTTCTTCCTTTCTTTTTAAAACTGTGGTCCTTTAAATGTGCAATCCTAAGCACATTTGTCTATTTCAACAAATACGTGTTTATTCTGTCACTCAACAAATATTTATCGAGTACTAGCTGGACACTGTTCAAAGGGCTGGTGCAAGACACATAAAATAGATCAAAGTAGAGCTGAGGAGCAGGGACCCTATCTGTTGGAACTACCCCTTGAGCCTGGCATTGGCCTAGAACATTCTCCTCTGAATCCTAGTTGTACTAGAGCAGAGTTTGGAAACTACAGAAGATCTCCCTTATCTTTCCCATGATCTGTGGTTTCACAAACAGAGGGTGCATATTAATTAGCCATTGTACTTGCCATCTCAAATGCTCCCAGGATTGTCACAGTGAGGTTCTGGAGTACAGGATTGTCCTATAACAAGTGACATTTATTTGCTTTCTAGATGCTACTCCACTTTAGGAAGAAATAGGCAAATGAATCACATTTTTACTTTAATGAGATCCTTGCCTTTCTTGGTCTCAGTTTTTCTTCTTGGTGTTGAAGTTTATTTTTAATCTCACTAGAGAGGGCATTGAAGGCCCAAGACCCACCTTTGTTTTGCACAACTATTAAAGGAACTTGGCCTGTTCCAGTTTTAAGTTTTCTTAAGAAATCATGGAGCTATTTCAAGGAGGTGTGACATTCTATTTGATATCTGAGCAAGCTAAGCTGGGACTGAAATATATTCTAATTTCTCATCTTCGCATTAAAAAAAAGAAAGAAAGAAAGAAAAAAGGGAGAAAAGGGCAGTTGCCATTCAGGATTTACAAGGAATAGTTACATTTGACAGTGAAGTATATAACCACGTATCCTCCCCGCCAGTCAAAGATCATCTCCTCTGGTTGCTTCTATTTGGACCCACCAAATAATGTACCAGGTGTTTTTCTTTTTCTCTTAAGAAAAAAGGTAGTCTCTGAAATTATGTGAAGTTTAAATGATTTGAGTCCTGCTTAGAAAATTTAGCTTGAAATCTAATGGTTATCATCATCTTATATTTCAATATTTCACTTCCCACACCTGCCTTCTAGAGCCATTTCAATCATGAATAACAGTGGGGAAGAAAAACTATAAACATTATGTGTGCAGCGAAGGTCTTAGCAGTTGTGAGCCAAATTGGAAAGGAGAACAACTATTACTACAAGACTGAACCTGGCGGGAGTCTGGAGTTCTGTCCTGGCAATACCAAACTCTGCAACTTTATTCTCTTTGTGGTTTTAAAAAGACTTGGTCTTTCTAATATTACACTCTGAAAGCCAACTTAATAGATACTCTATTTCTGGAGAGCTTTGTAGGCAGAATTATGGAAAATTCTTGTGGTGGTTGTCGTGTTTTTTTTTGATGAAGGAGCAAAGCAGAGAATAAATTTGGCTAATTTGCATGAAGTTTGAATATTCACTGACAGTGATTCCTGAATGGCATCTTTTTCATGCTGTAGGAGAAGAGAAGCATTATTTCTAGCAGTTGGAAGGTGGCTCAAGGATTTAGATACTGTTTGGGGCTGTCAGTATGCTTGGCATGAACCAGGGAAAGTCAGTAAGACGTTTTGGTGAATGAGGTCGTCAGATCCAGCACTTTATAGCTGAAGCAGGTGTTGGCTTGTGTTATATGATGTGAGAAGTTTAAGGAGTCAGATCTCTCATTTTCATTTTCCATCACATCAGAGTCATTCCTCTGAGGTAAGGTCTTTCATGCTTGTATTAAAATGAAAATAGGTTACCTGGAAGGCCTATTAGTCACTGCCCCCTTAGTGATAATCAGTTCATCAGCTAAGCCAGCAGAAAGTAGGGGTCTAAATGAATAGTACTCACAGAGGCCAGTTTTGGTTGAGAAAACAGAATGTGGTGGGGAGGTCCAGTACAGCTAGTGATATGGGCCCCAGTGAGGGCTGGGGAGGAGGGCAGTGTGGGTTCGGCTCTGATCCAGTTCCTGCCTCCGCTGAAGTAATGAGGGTATAAAATCATCTTGCCCTCTGGCTGTTTCTGTCTTATGAAAATCCTCTGGATGCTAAGCACCTCCTGTTTTCCTTGATTCTTCTTCAGAGCACCTTTGACATCCCATCCATGTTCAGCGCAGAGAACTGGGAGTGCTGCATCTCCTGGATGTCCCAGCATTGCTCCACCCCAGCCTAACTGTCCTCACTTTACTTGGCAGGAGGAATTTCATTTTCCACCCCGTTCTGGTCCACTGCTCCCTTTGCATCTCTGAAGGCTCGTGAATGATCTCTGCTGAACACCAACTATAGGTCGCTTCCTGGAGAGGCCTAGTAGGTGGGGGACTGGGAAGTAATTCTGTATTCCTTCCCCTCACATTGCAGATAGTAGCCTAGAGGGGCATGGAGGCTATGCCTCTAAAAAGACTTTCCCTTACTAAACAGCCCTACCCAGTGTGGGTAACAGCTACAGTGAGCTTGGCTGTATATAATCTTCCCTCCTCTTTTTCACATAAGTGTATTTTTAACATGATTCAGTCCATCAAAAATAAACCATCATGTCCCCAGTATCCTCTGCTTCACAGCCTTTAGTGCAGTTGTCATGCAGGCAGTTATCTGGGTTTTACTTGTGTAAAGATCTTGTCTTACTTCCCTTCACTTTCCCTTTTCTGTCTCCCTGGTACAGGGGCCTTGCTTGGTCTTGTTTACCTGTGTGTCCCAGGGGAGCACCACGGATCCAGAAAGTCAGAGAAGGGAGCAGACGCTGTCAGTTGAGCCAGTTGCCAGCCATAGCCATCAGAGAAGGCTTCCCAAGGTGCTTCAGATCCAGCAGAGGGAAAGTCCAAGGATTGCTGTGGATTAGTCATGGCATCCTAAACATCTGTCTACACCACAAGATTGTAATGACACATTTCTTTATCTGGGAATCCCCACAGTGTTGTCAGAATCAGGAAGCAGTGGGTGCCTCACATCCCAGCGTGGCTTGGACAGACTGCCAGTGCAGTCTGGCTTTACCTGCCCCTATGTGTGTCCCAGATGAAATTCACCAAAGAAACATGCCCAGTTACCGCAGGTTTGGCATGATGGCAGACTGGACCCTCAGGCAGCCCCCAAATCTGGTTGTTACTGTTCTTTATGTGAAAGGAGCACCATGGCGTGCCATCCTCTGAAATCCTACTACCTTCAGTCTATTTTGTCTTTCTTGCTTTCCAGCTGTCCTAGGACTCAAAAGAACATAAAAAAGAAAACTGCAACCAACCTTTCTATGGGATTATTAACTTTATGTGCAATGTAATGTGAATAAGAAGAAGCTTTTCAACCAAAAACAGGTTTTTTAACCTTCTCTGCTGCTCATGGTAAAGAAAGGCAGGCCGCTGGCAGAACATGGCTGCAGTGTTCTCTGTTAGCTGTGCCGTTCCCCTCGGTGAGAAGGGAATGAGCCATCTCCACCCAACTGTGCAGTGACTGGGGCCCATAAACATGCACAAACAGCCTGGCCTTTGCGTCTTTCTTTTCACATTTTTTCAGACAGCTCCAGTCCAAATAAGGTTCTTACTCCTCCTGAGATAATTCCTAACATTTCTAAAGGGCTTTCAAATTCCCCACCAATCCCACTATAAGTAATGAGCACCACATTTCATAAATGGGCCGGTTGGTTGTGCAGATGTACATTTTATAACTATTTGGTTTCATTTGAAATATTTTTAGAAACTGTAGAAAAGGAATGGCTTATTTAGAAATCAGGGGATAAACACAACCTTACAATTATGCTGCAAATGTAAGGGATTAAGAACATCTAAAATAAAAACACCACCACTGGCAACATTGTAGAGTTATTCCCTCCTCCCTCCCTGTCTTGGAATAGTATGCATTTTGTTCCACTCAGGTGATTTTGAGCTCTTTTAAAAATCACTTTAAGAGTCTTCTGAATATTTTCTTTGGTGATAGAAATGTGTTCTTTGAGGACAGACTTTAATTTAGGGAACTGCCCAAAAGGCATAACTAGCCTGATGAATAAAATGGATGATCATGGCAGGTGATGCCAATTTAGTTTTAAAAATAATGGGAAATGTGAGGGATTTTCTCCATGTGGTGGTTTACACTATAGCATCTGTGGGCTTGTACTGTAACCTTACAAAAAGCCTCTCTTAAGAGGCTGAGGAGACTGGTACATTTTTCCTCTTCTCATACAGTTTCTAAGTATTGTGGTTTTATTTATGCTTCAGTTTGTATGGGATTATGTACCTAAATAATTCAAATTTCCTGGAATTCTAATTCATTTCAAACAAGTATTTAATATATCAAATTAAGATAATTAAGTTGTGCTTTTGCTTTGCAAAATACTAAAAGCAAGATTGCTCCTATATTAGTAAAAGCCTTTAAAATGCAACTGAAAACACTAAATTATCTAAGGGTGTGCAAACTAGTTTGTAAGTTCAAGCCCAGGTGGCATTTCACATTTTTTTTTTTTGGTTGCTCCTAGGACATAGGTTCAGTTATAGTTGCCTGACAGTGAAAAATGAACATATTCCAAATATGCAGGCAAAGCTTTCCTCTGTAGGAAAAGAATTGCTTGGCTTCTTGGCCTCAGTCATTGCTTTGTTTTCATTTTATTCCCTCAAGTTCACACTTAAGGCACATTTTAATGCTTATGTGACCACCACCTATTTCCTGTTATTGTGTTTCTTATTATAGGCTGCCCTCCTTAGAACTCTTATCTTTTCATCATCTCCTAGGCCTTTCAGCTGTGATGAATTTGCCAGAGGCAGGGAAAGACCGAATGGACTCTTCATATCTGGAAGGGAACCACAACATAATCTATTAAAGGATGAATGTCCAGCACTCTTACCACTTGTGTTGTGGTTTTGCTGGTGGTATTTGAACTGCAAGCCAGAATGGAACTTTCTTTTCATTTCAAAGACTTCTGCTATTTTTTTTCCCTCCGAGTCTTTTTTTTTTTTAATCTAAATTTGGACCTAATGTTTCGACAGATCTCTTTTACATTATTTTTGGCTAAAGCCTCAAACAAATTGTGTTGAAAAATATTATGAGAACACCTCTCCTTCTAAGATTTCTAGTCTAATATAGTTAACTCCAAAGGTTTGTATTATTCAGATAAGCCTTAGAAAACATCCACTGTTTTAGATTATCTGCTTTACCAAATCTCAGTGTTGAACTGTTAAGAGGTTTTCTCATCTAGAATGAACTAACTGTATATTATGGGAATGACCTGAAAGAATACCCAAATAAGCTACTACTATATACGAAGGGAATCAAAAACCCCCGGTTAATGCTTTTAATAACACAGCTAAGGAAAAGTCACGTTCCTGTACATTTCTGATGCCAATATATATTTTGCAAAATGCCCGTTTCTGACGTGATTAAAATATGCAACTGAATTGACTTGATTATTCCATACAGAAAAAAAAATTATTTTTATCAAAGTCTAGTCATTTTGAAATTTATTATTTAAAAAAGCTTATTTAACTAGTGAAAATTTGGATTTTAAGTTTGGAGGAACAAGCAGTTTTTTTAATTCCCTATTTTATGAACAATGGAAGTAATTAATTCAATGAACCCCTTCTGAGAATCTGCTCTGTATTGGGTGCTATGGCAGGCATCCGTGATAGTGGTGCAAAAAGACAATGTCCCTGCCCTCAAAGAATCCTGTCTCATCAGAAAGAGGTAAATGAACACAGCTTCAATGTAATGTGCTATGAACTTGGACGCAGTTGTGTAGAAGGCTCTGTGGGGTGCAGGACAGTGGCATGCCTACCACTGTGCAGGTGGCCTCTTCCATCAAGTGCATGGTGGCTACACGTTGCAAACTCAGTCCTGAGGAAGAGTACACATTTCCTCCGTGGGGGAGGGTCAAAGATGTGGAGCAGTGAATTTTAGGAATTATATCATGCCACATGATGTTAAAAAACCAGATGCTCTCATTTTATGTATCTTAACATTATCTTGTACCACCTACATTATACTCATGCTATATTAAACACTCTGAACTCTCCTTAGTTTTTCATGTGCAAAATTGAGATAGTAATAGGTTTTTTCTGAAGATTAAACGTATTAATACACATAAAGCAGTTAGAACAGTGCCTGGAAAAAAATGTTAGTATATATATATATATATATATATATATATATGTACATACTATCATTAGCTATTGTTTTCATGTTTATCCCTTATCATTGATAATGCTACATAGCAAAATAGCAAGGTGGTTGATGAATTCTTTCCATGTATTCACAAATATTTATCAAGTACTTACACTGGGGATTCAGAAGTGTAAAGATCAAGTACCTGCTCTCATAGAGCTTAAAATTCAAATAAATCATCAAATAAATAATATAAAGTCAGATCAGTCAGCGTTGAAAGAGCATGACAATGCTTGTGGGTGGGCTGAGACAGTTCACATGTTGTCAATGTTGAGGCCTTCCTGGAAGAAGTGATAGCTTTGGTTGTAGAAATGGAGCCAGCCCTGTAAAGACCTGAGGTAGGAGTAAGCTTGGCTTATTCCAGAAATGGCCCAGACTTGGGAAAAGGAAATGAGAGGAGGAGAAATAGGAGCTAAGGCTGAGGAAATAGGCCGGGGTCAGATCACATCAGGCAGGGTAGGGATGGTGAGAACCTGGGAGTTTCATTCTCAGTGTAGTGGAAGGTCTCAGGATAAAGCACCACCAGTCAGTCTTTCAAAACTGTTCTTCAACTCCCTGCTAACACAGGGACTGCTTGGTATGGACTGTTGGGGGTCCTTCATGCTCTTTCATCCCCTTCGAAGGGCAAAGCCACCTGTTAATATAGAAGCCATGAAAGAATATATCCACACTTGTCTTTCAAAACCTGGTCTGCCTTTTTACCTTGATAATATCATTTGAACATGTTTCTTCCTGTTTATCTTCAATACCACAGCCATTTTTTTTTTAACAACAGTGTGTGTAAAACTCATTCTACATCCCAGGCACTGAATGAAGCTCCATGGTTAAAGGATGAGTTATTCCTCTTAAGAAGCTCATGGCCAAGAGGATTAACAGACATAGTGAGAGACATGAAGAGAAGTTTCTGTGGTAGCTGCAGGCGATCCATTCCTGGGGGGCCCTGGTCCAGGCCTTTTAAGGGAAGGGATGGGTATGAGTTATCATGCAAAGAAAACACACGGGAGAAAGTGGAAGGGTAGAGGTTTCTCAGGCAGGGTAAGCAACCCTGAGAAAGAATCCAGAGGCCAGAGAATACAGCGTTTTCCTGAGAAAGAAAGTAGTTCAGTGTGACTTGAGATGGAGCCAAGATCCTTAATTTAATTCAAATTCTTCTGTTGCTTCTATTCCTTGACCCTTCTGTTGATCAATCTTCAGGATCCATGCATCTGTAGTGGGCCACGACAGCCCTTGTCATCCATCTAGTCTTTAATAGGCGTGAGCTCTGGCAGGACATTGACTCTGGATACTGGTCTCCCCACATTTAAAAGGGGGTACCAGTTCACATGTCAGGCTGAGTTTGTGAGAATTAAATCCACACCTCATGGGGTGGCTTTATAATTAATCCATACCATGGGATTGGATGTGGTTAGAAGAGCAACTGGCATATAGAAAGTGATTGTCAAACATCACTTCTATTCTTCAGTTGTTTTTAAGAGAATGTACTGGTTGCTCAAATTCTTCAAAGTACTGATGTTGCTTCCTATCATATTACTAAGGAGCCTCTCATTCCTTCTATACATTCCTTAAGCTTGCTGTACTATATCACCACTCCTGTCCGCATCTTGTCTGTCCCTCCCAACCAAAATCTGTACTGACTCCTTTCTGAAAGTGCCTACCTCCTGTGCGTAAGCCTTTTCTCAGGCTTGCAAAGGCTTATCACCATATTTGTAAAGCCTTTCTTCCTTTGGTATCCTTTATAGGTAGTTTTCTATGATGTACAATGGGAAGAGAAATGAATTCTCCCAGAATATAGCTTCTTTTAATCCGAGACTTCATAAACCAACCATGATAAGTCTTTCCTTTTCTGAAAAATATGATTGGGATATACTTATAATTTTTCCTTTTTTCTCTATTATCTAAACTATTTTTGGTGATTAAAGTGAATAATACCCAGGAGATATTTTTCCTATTCCCATGCATTGTTTCCATCAAATCTTTGATGAAATAAAAAATTAAGTGAGGTCATCTTGGGCCCAGATTTACTGGACACATTCCTAAGGTGCAACTGTCATGTTCACACTCTGTATGAAGCTCTGTGGTGGAGGCCTTGGTGTTGGATTTCCTGGATTTCCAGAAAGCTTGAGGAGGATGAGGTAAAGCTCTAAGTCAGGACCATACAAGGATCTATTGACTCGGAAACCAGTTAAGATAACCTAGCTGGCTGTGTATCAAAGATTCAAGCTAAGATATCAGTAGGTTTAATAACACATCCTGAGCAAGTTCTTCTATGCTCATTGCTTTGTTTTGCCCACTCTTTCCCCTACACTGTTTGTCAAAAGGAGTTTTAAAAACACATTTTTTTCCAGACTTTATAGGATAACTGCTGACAGTAAGTCTCCCATTAAGAGCTCTGTTGTCTCTTGAAATAGATTATCCTTGTTCAGCTTTTCAACTGTAAATGTGAATAGAAGATATTTGAATTGGGATGTAAATGCCACATAGTCTTTTCCTGTACTTCAGTCTCCAAAGGTTGAGTCCATATGTGTCCAAGAGGAGAACACTGAATCCTGCCAGTGTATGAATGACCAACGTCTGACAGTAGCACACAGTCTTGTTTTACCTCTCCTTTGGCTCTCTGGGAATCTCAAGTTTCACTTTTACCTCATTGAAGGAGCTGGTTTGGATTGAAGTCACACACAAAATGAACCGTCTCCAACACCTACATCAAGAAGTAACTGTAGCTCAATGTGAAGGTCATTGGTGGGGCAACAGATTTGTGTTGCTTATTCTGGCTTCTCTTTCCTGTCCTAGAGACCATCTGGAAGAGCTACCTTTACAAGCATTAAATGTTGAAGTAAAAAACTATTGCATGTTAATTAGCACTTCCCTTGATGAAGTATGTAAGTGTCACATAAAACAAAGTGGAGTTGCTCATGATCGACTGGAGTGGACTTTCCACAGGGGTGTCTTTGAGCCAAGACCACCATGCTTTGGCTCCTAGTTGCTCATGGAATCTTCTAATTGATTGCTTCATGCCATTTGCCAATTACTGCTCTGAAGAACGGTCTCTTGAAATATAACTTAGATGGGTCCATGCACTCACAATGCTGAAATTTAGTTGAATTGTATCATGCCTAGTATTTTAACCATCATATTTGTTAGGAAGCTTCATGGGAGGTAAATGTAATGGGAGTTCATATTTGAAGAGATATTAGTATAACAATTGGAAATTTAAATATAAATTTTAAAATGATCTTTAAAATATCTTTAAAAATCATTTACACCATTTGAAAGGCATTAAAATGTAATATTTATAAAAGGTATGTTTTTCAGGTTAAGAATAAGTGAATTATAAAAAATATGTTAATAGTATACTGATTTTAAGGTTATTCAGTGAAAAGCTTTAAAATAGAACAGTTTATGTAGGTATCAAAACCTTATTAAAATTTATTTTTATATCATACATGGTAATATTTTCAGTCACCATAGTTTGAAAGAAAAAATAGATAAAGTGAATTACATTGGCCAAAGGTATTAGAAATAAATACTAATTTTTAATCTATTCTAATTTATAACAGGTTTGTTTCACCATCCATATCTTCTTGAAATTTCAAATAAATGAATTCAAAACATTTATTTAAAAATTAATAATGTCAATAGAAACAAAATTAATTAATTAATTAAAAGGAACCAATCTAATTTCTTCTGGTGTTGAACTGAACCAGAAGTTAAAAATATAGCATCACGAAATGTTCTTATTTACTCAATGCATTTTGTTCTCTCCATAAAGTTAATTTTCTTCACTTAAGTCCTACACACATCCACGTAAGTATTGTATGTCTCCTGCTGGCACTTTCATTGTGTGCTACTTTTATTTCCTACTCTTAAACAATTTCCATCAAAATTAGCATTAAATTATTCATATCTATATAATTTTTTAGTTAGCCACTAAATTCTTTAGTCCATTTTGAAAATGTTTAACTATTGGTTTTTTCAAGAAAATTTGATTATTGTACTGCAGTGTCTTTTCATTCCTGCAGTACATTCTGCTGTCTTGTTACTATGAGTAAAAAGTATTTTACTATATTCTTTTGGCCGACATTTTATTTATGCTTTTTGTATCTGTTTTCTTAAGGCAAACTGTCCTGGAGTGACTCCGAGTGAGTATTGTAAGGCAGCAGACAACCTGTGACTGGTGAAGAGTAGAGGTAAGAAGGGCCACCCCTGGCTGGTTTTCAGTGTAGAAAACTCACTGAGGCACTCCCAGTTCTGCTAAATATTAAGGAACAAAAGAGAATTTGGAATGGCAGGTTTTCTTAAATCAGAGGATGCCATAGTTATCACTTTTAAAATGTTACATGTACTCTGTTAATCTTCTCCAATCCTCTAAAATATTCAGTTAAATTCTATCACACACAATGGACGTGAATATTGCTTGCGGAAATAAAGAGAAAAACTTGTGTTCTTCTTTGAGTCAGTGTAATGGGAAAGATAAAAGAGAAGGCAAGACATGAGTGTGTGATCCAGAATTCACCAGGAATAGGAATTGGGAAAAAGAGGTAACTGCAAGATTGTGAAATCGCCTGGCACTCCTTCCCCCTTGGTGATTAAACTGAATAATACCCCTGGAGATACCCTCATGCTCAGGGTCGTGCACTCAAGACAGATGTTACTTCCTTCATTGCCATTTAGGTCACTCAGCACAAGTGTTACACACTTGTGTTTCTTTAAATTTCAGTTCTTAGGTACTTGACAACCTCTTTAAAAAATTCTCCCTTGCTGCTTTTTGATCCTAATTGATTAAAAACAACTTTCATGTTTAGTGTAGCCTAAGTCAATCATGTTTCCTTTAGCCTAAATCCAATTTATGGGAACTTCGTTATCAATAAAGCAATAGACTCATATTAATAAAATACAGCATACAACAGGGATCTAAGAACATTGAGAAATTTTTTGTCTGAAAGTGGCAAGTATAATCAAAATTGGATTCATGTCTTTGCAGTGCCATTTATTAGCTTGGAGACTTTGGGCAAATAACTTAACTTGTCCTTGTTTCAGTTTACTTCTTTGTAAAATGATGCTAACAGTGCCTAGGTATAGAAGTGCTAAAAGGTTTAAATGAGATAAAGTATATAAAACCAGTAGCAGGGTGCTTAGCACATGGTAAGTATTTAAGAAAAGTTATTTCATGTTATGCTGTCTGGACTTAAACATAGTTTCTGGTTTTTAAAAGAATATATCAGTAGGAAGGATAATGGGACTGGCAAACAAAAAATAAACACTGAAATTCAAAGTTATAAGGCCAAATATTTAATTAAGAGTAAACTGTAGGCAGAGAATAGAATTATATAAAGAACATAAACTCTACAATAGATGCTGGTTCAAATTATTTGTGGATAATTATATTTAAAAATCAGTGTCAACTTTTCTACTCAAATGTATCATGTGTATATTATTGTATTCTAAATATAAATTTGGTATTTCTGAGAAGTTTTGTTCTTAATTGTTTAAAGTGAGAGGAAGTGAGGCCCGCTAATGATATAGTTGTTAAAATGCGAAATGTCAGGGCTGTACCTGCCATCAGCTGTGGCAGTTAATGCCAGAACCGTACATTCTAATTAAATTGCTCTTCTTTAACCACCTGCACTTATAAACAGGGTTCTTTCTCCATAAGACTTCAGTATCTGCAAAACATTTAAAAATTTCTACTTTTAATTTTTTAATTTAAAAGATTTTCAAGCATGTGTTTTTGTTTTATTTATATTTTGTCTGCCCAATTTAACACATTTTTAGGCCCTGCTGCCTGTTAACTTCTGAATGCATTGCTACCAACCAATGCTAAAATTTTTCGTATAATTATTTCTAAAATTATAACTTCAGCTGATAATATGCTGTTTATTCTTAATAAATTAATGGCATTAGGGAGTCAATATTGATATTTCAGCCAGATACCAACCTGTTTTATTTTATAAATGACATGCAAGGTCTTAGAAAAAATAAATCTCATAACTTTTATTGTGACAAATAGATTTAAAAACTTAAAATGACTAACATGCTCCTTTACAAAAGGTGAAAACAATTCACCAGAATTTCCAGAAGTAAAATTAGTAGTGATTTATCTGCATTCTTATAATAATCTAGATCAATGTATTTCTCTATATAATTTGTAACTTTCTCTCCAGGCCTATATGTTTTTCAATTTTTATTTTACTTGAAATCCTTTTGACAATCAAGAGGATTCATAAAGAGAAAAGTAAATAAGACTTTTTAAAAAAGATACCCTCAGAGATGTCAAGACTGTGGGTTTACTAAGATGAAAGATTGCTTGATTCTCTTTTTCATTTCTGTTCCCTAATTACATATATTTGAAAAATTAGGCCCAGGAAAAACCCTGTGCCCCTCCCGTTCCATGATTCTTCATAACAATGATTCTTCTGAATGAAATAACTTTTTCTAGAGGGATAGTTGTTCGTTCTTCCCTTTATTCAGTGTTATTTAATATTTTTAAGGCCTGGGACTTTTGACCTTTTTCTGACCACTTTTTATTTTCAAAGGTTTCGGATTGAAGCTTCACAGAAAACTGAATACAAAGGCTCTTCTATTATTTCTTGATCAAAGTATCATCTCAAAGTTAACTATCATTAAATTTCAAACAGAAGTATAGGAAAAGGAATAGATTTGATATTATCATTATTATCTAAAAAGCAGTGGAAACCAGCCTTTACAACAGACACAAACCAGACAAAAATTAAGTTCTGTATTTCTCTAAATTGCCTACTAGTTGCTTTCATTTGGAAATGTACCTCATACCCTTTGTTTTGCTATGTGAGGTTTTGTCTCTTAAGGGTTCTTTTTCCTAATTGCCCTTTCTTCTCATCATATGGATTAGAGTCCCCAGCTGCTTCCCCCCTGGTGTCTTTTGGTACCACTGAGTAATGACCTTGGATAATTTATAAACAGTGACACAGAAAAAAGACATAAAGTATAAATCTTTTATATCCCATCTAACTACATTTTAACTACACAATTTATTACCATATGTGGTTCACAGTATTTCTACCCAATTCCACTGCTCTAGGATAGATTCATCAGACTGTTTAAACAAAGAATATTTCAATTTAGGGCACACCTGCAATCTATGCTCAGATAGTCCCACATTCTGTAGTGATCACTGTTCTGATTCATTTAGGTGCTAAAATTTTAATTCACATGAAATATTTCTAAGTAAGCAGTTCCAAAATGTTGATATTGATCTGGTGTTTCTGCCCAATTGAACAGAACAAGTGAGGACAGAATAGCAAATCCTGCTGGATCTGTCAGCACTGGAGAGGACAGTAGGGTCTCAGTTTCATTTATTCTGTCATGTCGATGGATTAGCTTATATTATACATGGGTTGTGTGCCAAATGATGTCTTTTGATTCTGATTCCAAAGAAAACAGCAGGAATCTTGAGTGCTCAAGGTCCCGAAGGAGTTGTTATTTCTGGCCCTTTGATACAAATAAAGGGAGACTCATAGCTAAAGAACATCAAAGTGTCAAAATCAACCTTACATGTAGTTTACTCACTGGATGAGATATAATGCAAGGCATTAGAGCTGGTTGTGACTCAGTGGAGTTTGACAAAATTTCTCTGCGTCCCATCAGCTAAAAGGCTTCTGTATCTGCATCCCAGGTACTGGAATGTCGATGCAGTCAGACGTGAAATCTGCCTCACAGAGTCTCAGGCACCTTCATGTAGCAAGAGGAAAGCAGGCAAGCATACCTGAGCACCCCAGAAATACATGGAAGTGACTGAGCAGACAGACGGGCTGACATAGAGGCTGCAGAGCACATTAGAACAGGGACCTGATACCTGATACCCAGATGCACAGAGGGATGTCAGTAGTAGCAGAAGAGGCAGCAAGCCAGGGTCAGTGCTCAATGCCCGAGGGACAGATCTGCAGGGCCAGGGAGACTGTGGTGAGCATAGATGGTCTCCTCTGCTCTGATAACAGGGTGATGGATGAGCCCCGGAAGGAAGCCAGATCTGCCCGAGGAAAAGAGAATTAGAGGTATGAGGAGGGAAGCTTCTTGAATTGACAGAGTAGATGCCCCAGGGTGGTCAATCCAAGTTGATAGAAATACTTTGAATATATTAAGAGTAAGGTATTCCACTACCAAGCAGCACTGGAGTCTGTGAGCTAAGTTTACAGACAGGTAAGTTACATCTTTGTACACTTGGGTGTATGACTGTGTAAAATGTCAGTATTATACTTTACAGTGTGCTCTACGTGCAGAAGTAGATACTCCTTTTCACAGAAAATGACAGAGAGCATTCTCTTTCATTAATCTATGTATATACTAGTCTGTATGCTTTTAATGAGAAATGGCTTTTATTTTTAATTTTTTGAGAAAATACAGGATTTAAAACACAAATGCTTTTTTGGGTTGTGTTTCCATTACACTGTCATTTATATAGGTTTAAGCCAATGCAAAATAAAGCGAGGTATCAAATAAATACATGAGCTCTATGTTTTTTTATGTATTCTTTCATGGTGTACTTCTAACTTTCATTGGTGATATTGATATGAAGGTCATGTTTACTGTGAGGTAACATTCAGTCTCTGAAGCATCACCCACATGTATAAGGAAGGTCTTTGTCCTCTAATGAGCATTCTTTCATGTTCCTGGTTTTGTAGAGCCTTGTGCTGTGAATGGACTGTCAATCAACCCACAGCTGCACCCAGGCCTTCAGATGACCGTATCCATGGCGACGTGCCAAAAATGGCGACACAAATTAATTCATTTGTGTGGAATTCTCAGTGAGAGTCCACTTTCATCTTTCAGAGACTGGTGCTGGGGAGTCTGAGGGTAATGTAAAACACTGAGCAGAAGCAAGACAGTGTGGACTATCCCCAGGGTCTTCTGCCTGTAAACAGTGGGGCATCTTTTCCTTTTTATCTGCTAGAGATGAAAGAGAACAGTTGGGTACTTGATATTACCACCATTGTGTCCTTCAATAAAAGTTACATTAATTTAATGCTCACGTGGACGCTCCTTTTTACCTTCCCTCACCAATATGATCTAATCAGCCTTGAAAATAAGTACAATGATTTACACAGTGGTACAAGATTAAAAAACAATCTCTTATCTTGCTGTTTTATTGCTAAAAATATTTATGCAATGTATAGTATGATACTGCTTCCAATATCAGATTTGGAATTGTTATTTTACTCTATTGTATGGATAGATGAAGCTAAGGCTTTGTTTCTCAGAAAAGCCAAAAAAAACAAAACACAACACTGAATGTCTTCTTTGTCTTGTTAGACCCTTGGCCTTGTATTAGTCTTGCTCTTCAACTACCGTATCTTGAAAAAACATACTATTTTGTCTAGTATTAGGATGAATTTATATAAAGCCAGATTACAAATTGTATTGTCAAACTTATTTGATGAACTATTGAAGCAAGGTAATTTTTCACAAATTGAGCATATGTGGCAGATACTGCCTTGTAATTTGGAATTTACATCCATTACTCAAAGATACTCAGATGCAAGCAAAAAGTGACATATTTTATGTTTTCTTGTTGCTCCTGGCCTGGGGACCTCAGTTGTATTTTTACATACAGAAATAAAATGAAGTATTTTCTGATATGTAGTTCTTAATTTTTTCAAGTCATTCAACTCTTTGAGAATCTAAAAAAGCTTTAGACCCTTATGAAAAGTACAGTTATGTAGGATGTACATGTTTTCTTGCATTTTAGGTGATTTATGGACCTAATTAGAGGTTAAGAAGATGTTGGTGAAATTAGCATTTCATTACACATTCAATGAGGACTTCCAGTTTCAGTCCCAACATTAGGAGACCTTGGAAGTTGTCACTTCTATACTTACACTTAGAAATCATTGAACACACTGAAAATCAATGCCTTTTCTTGTACATAGTAGAGAACTGAGGTTGCAGGGCCAACTGCCACCCCAGAACCAGAGATGAGTGATTCCAGAGAGTCACAGCTGAGATCTGCTTACCTCGAGCTACAAAGTGAGTGGAACTCTAAACGGGCATTGCTGATGAATTGCTGGAGGCTGAGTAGACTAGCTTGGGACTGAAAAACTCCTGGGGCTGCAATCTTAGTAAGTTCCCAACGTTTCTAGGTTTATTTCAGAACCTTCATCACATTTTTATTTCCCTAATGGTTTTGGCAGGGGAAGGAGAAAGTTGCTATTGCAAAATACCCCTGAGTGTTCCCTATAAGGAGTGCCTTCTCTCCAGGGGGAAGGACTTTGCCAGAGCCACATCCCAGCCAGAAAGGACACTCCTCCTACTCTAGTGCCCCATCCTTCTTGTTTCATGCAAGTTAGGAAAGAAAAAAAAAAGACATATGACTAGAAAAATATCTATGAAGGTCACAGCCCAGAGACAGACAGACTGAAAGATTGGGATTTTATCATAAGATTATAGAATGTTCCCCCTCACACACCTAACCACCACACACACAGTAACAGTGAATTACAGCTGAAAGAGTTGGAGACATATTCTCTGAGGAGGATTACTTAGGGAATCTCGAAGGGCAGAGAAGAGACAAAAGGGTAGTTGCAGAGTAGTTGCAGCCTACCACCTACAATGACAGTGATAAACAAAGGAGGCCCAACTCCTAACAGATTAATGTAAATCCTCACAGTAAAGCCCCCTTTACCTCAGTTACTGTCATCTAATATATAATGTCTGGCTTTCAACAAGATTATAAAGCATGAGAAAAGGCCAGAAAAAAAAATAGTCTGAAGAAACAAATTAATCATTAGATCCAGATTCAGACAGAACACAAGTGTTGGAATTATCAGGCAATAAATTTTACATAACTACAGTTAATACATTAAAGACTCCAGTGGAAATATATGCAACATCCAGGAACAGCTAGGTAATTAATGTAAGAAGAGAAGGAGACTCTGAGAAAGAATCAAAAGGAAATGCTAGGAATAAAAGTGCTAGAGCAGAATTGAAGAATACCTTTCATTGGCTCATCAGCAGACTTGGTACAGCTGAGAAAGGAATCTGTGGCATCAACAGAAGATAGGTCAATAAAAACATTCCAAATTGAAATGCAAAGGGAAAAATAATGAAAGAAAAATGGACAGCATTCTGGGACAATTATAAAAGTTATAATACAAATATAATTGGAACATTGGAAGGAGAAGAAAGAATGGACAAGAAGAAATACTTGAAATAATAATGACCAAGAACTTGCCAAAACTAATGACAAATGCTATAAACCACGGATCCAGTATGCTCAGAGAATTTATCAGAGAACAAATCAGAAAAAAAGACACCTAAGTATATCATATTCAAAGTGCAAAATCATAAAATTTTAAGAGAAGCCAGAGGGGATAAAAACACTTTATTTTTAGGAACAAGAATAAGATTTGCTGTGGAATTCTTGTCAGAAACCATGCAAGCAAGAAAAGTGTGAAGTGAAATATTTAAGTGTTGAAAGAAAAAAATCCAGTATCTAGTGAAATTATCCTTCAAAAGTGAGGGAGAATAAAGACTTTCTCACACAAACAGAAACAGAGATTTCATCACTAGCAGATTTCCTGGAAGAAAGTGTTAAAGGAAGATCTTCAGGGAGATGGAAATGATGTAAGACAGAAAGTCAGATCTACATAAAGAAAGGAAGAGCATTAGAGAAGGAATAAATGATGGAAAAATAAAAATATTTTCCTTTTTCTCAATTCAAAAGAAAAATGGTTTTGTAAGGTAATAATAGTAACATTGTATTGGATTCTTGTAAAATTACACATAAATGAAATAAATTACAGCCATGTCATACAGGACAGAACTGTGCAATTAGAAATACTCTTGTTATAAGTTACTGGTACTACAACTGAATCAGTATAGTGTTATTTGAAGGTTCACTTAGATTAAAAATATATATTGGAAACTGTAGGGCAACCACTGAAAAATATGTAACAGAAAAGTATACTAAATATACTAAGAAGTTAAAGAACGCGGAGTCGTACAAAATATTCAAGAAAAACACAGAAGGCAGGAAAGCAGGGGTGGGAGGAAAAAAACAAAGGCAAAAGTGCAAGGAAAGGAATGGTAGATATTATGCCAACTATTTTAATAACATTTTCAATGTGAATGGTGTAAGTACACCAATTAAAAGACAGATATTGTCAAAATGATTTGAAAAAACAAACAAGACACAACTACATGTTTTCTACAGGAAACCCACTTTAAGTATAAGGACTCAGGTTAAAAGGAAAAGCAAAATGTATACCATGCTAACACTAATCAAAAGAGAGATAAAATGGCTATATTAACTTAAGACTTCAGAACAAGAAAAATTACCAAGAGATATAGTATTACAGAATGATAAAATGGTTAATTTCCCAAGAAGACAAAACAATCCGTAAGGTGTATGCACCTAAGAACAGAGTATCAAACTATATTAGGAAAAAATGGTACAACTGAAAGAAGAATGTGTAACTTCACTATTATAGTTTGAGACTTTAGCACCCCTCTTTCAGGAATTGATAAAGCAGACAAAAAGTCAATGAGGATATAATTGACCTGAACAGCTATGAGGCTAGAAATTCCCAAATATCAAACTGAGATTAAGACATTACAAAAGAGAAAACTAAATACAAATATTTCTTATGAACACAGATGTAAAAAAAAATAGCAAAGCAAATCATCAATGCATAAAAATAATCATATGCCACAAATAAGTGGGACTTAATTCCAGGTATGCAAGGCTTGTTCAAAATGAGAAATCAATCATGTATTCCACTATATCAATAGGCAAAAGAAGAAAAAGCCTATGATCATATCAGTTGAAGTAGTAAGAGCATTTGAAAAAATCCAATGCCCGATCATTATAAAATTTTTTAGCAAGCTAGAAATAGTGGCGAACTTCATCAACCTGATAAAGAATATCTGCAAAAATATCAACAGTTACTTGATGGTGAGACATTGGATGTTTTCCCCTTATACTAGGAATACAACAACTGTCCTTTCTCACTACTTCTATCCAATATTATACTGAAAATCCTGGCTCCTGAAATAATACAAGGAAATAAAATGTATACAGATTGGAAAGGAAGAAATAAACTGTTTTCATTTACAGATGGTATGACTGTGTAGAAAATTCCAAAGAAGAATAGACAAATAAAAAAAACCCTCCCTTAACTAAAAAATAAGTACAGTAAGGTCACAGGATGCAAGGTTAATATATAGAAGTCAATTGCTTTCCTATATACTATACTAGAAGTGAACAAACAGAATTTGAAATGAAAAACAACACACTTTACATTAGCTTCCCCAAAGTGAAATACTTAGGTATAAATCTAACAAAATATGTACAGCATCCATATGTGGAAAACTACAGAACTTTTATGAAATAAATCAAAGAATAGTTAAGTAAATGGAAAAATATCTTAAGTTTATGGATTGGGAGAATCAAATTGTTAAGATGTCAATACTTCTGAAATTGATGAAGAGATTCAATGAAATCGCAATCACAATTCCAGTAAGCTATTTTTTGGGTATTGTCAAACTTATTCTAAAGTTTATATGGCAGGTCAAAAGATCTAGACTAGCTAACACAATACTGAAGGAAACAACAGTTGGAGGCCCCCCAACACCCAATTTCAAGACTTATTGTAAAGCAATGGTAATCAAGCCAGCATAGCATTGGAAAAAGAATAGACAATTGATCAATAAAACACAATCAAGTAACCTTTGATCAAGGAGCAAAGGCACTTCAGTGGAGGAAGGAAAGAACTTATGAAAAATTGCTTGTCCAACAAAATTTAACCTAGATGCCGATCTCACACATTTCATAAAATTTAAGTGATAATATATAACAGACCTAAATTAAAAAGACAAGACTATAAAGCTTACATAAGACATGGGAGAAATTCTACATGACCTTGCAGCTGATGATGGCTTTTATATACAACACCCAAAGCATGATCCATGAAAAGAAAATTGGTATGTTGGACTTCATGAAAGTAAAACACTTTCTCTGTGAGAGAAACTTTTGAAAGAATAAGAAGACAAGCCAGAGACTGAGAGAAAATATTTGCAAAACAAGTATCTAATAAAGCCCCTGTATCCAAAATATACAAAGAACTCTTAAAACTGAACAATAGGAAGACAAACAACCCAATAAAAAAATGGGCAGACAATCTGAAAGGACATCTCACCAAAGAAAATAAACAGATGGAAATTAAGCATATGAAGAAATGCTAAAAATCACTTCTCATTAGAGGATTGCAAATTAAAATAACAATGAAATGCCACTGTGCACCTATTTAGTATGGCTAAAATCCAAAAAACAGACAATACGAATTACTGATGAGATTATGGAATGAAAGCAACAATTACTTACTGCTGGTAGAAATGCAGAGTAGTACAGATGCTGCAGAAGACAATTTGGCAGTTTCATACACAGGTAAACATACCATAAAATCTAGCAATTGTGCTCCTATGTATTTGTCCAACTGATTTGAAAACATCCTCACAGAAATCTGTATGTAGATGTTTGTAGCAGCTTAAATCATAATTGGCAAAATCTGGAAACCAAGATATCTCTTAAAAGATGAATAGATAAATGGTGCCAGGGTGACCCCTGATTACTGCTCTCCCCACCCCGTTATTGGTACATGGCATGGTATTTCAGAAGATAAGATGCTCGAGTGTAAATCATTCATCAGCGCTGTTGATGCATTTGATGAAACACATTTTTTTCCTTTTTTACTAACAAAAGCTTCAGGTCTTGAGTTACTTGGTATTTTGACTCTGGTCATGGTAGAGAATTTTACACTGGGATGATTGCCAGCAAACATATGCTCGTTCATGCAACATAGATGCTATTTTTACTACTTCTGGCCCCCAAGTGATAATCTTTGGCTTTTGAGGTCATGCATGGCATTCTTCTTGCCTGTTTTATTTATAACATTTTGGAGTCCACTTTCAAGAAAGAATGTTCAGTAACAAGGCATCTGCATATTCCAGGAAGGCTGCTTTACAGTGAATTCCTGAGAGCTGCAAAATGTGGCCCAAATGTCTTCATGCAGGTAGGCAATCAGAATTAAATAAGGATTTATTTATTTTTAATCCTTTTAAAAAAATTGTCAAAAAGAAACTGTACTAAAGTTACTAAATTACAAGTGTTTTAAATAACTGTAAAAGTAGATTGGATATGTGTGTGAAGCCTCTAATGATTTGGACAGGAAGGAAAAATAACATTATTCTTGTGCGATCAAATATAAAACTGTAGTTCTTAATAGCTTCTATCCATTCTTCTATTCCATATTGTTCTCATTGCTAAACAAATAAATCTCTGTAAAACATGCCTTGAGAAAACTCAAACAATGTATCTATTAAAGAGAAGTCAGTAGAGACATCACAAGCTGATATTGGATGGAGAGATAACTCATGACAGGTTATTTGAGTTGAGGAATTGAATAAAACAGCACTTTTTAATTTTCATGAAGGATGCTCAGCAGATATGACTTCATGGCAGGAATATGTACAGAAATCAATCCTTTAAGTTGCATCCAAAACTGATTCAGTAAAATCTATAGCTGTTGGAATATATGTTGCTGTATATTTTGCTTGGGGAATATTCTTAAAAGTCACTGACTATGGTGGGCAAGAAGCCACGTAATTCTTACTGCATAGTATGTCCAACGTACCTATATAAATTTATAGACTCTTTATGAGATTTGGAGATTAGAACAAAAAGTCCTTACCTGATTAAAGTTGCAATATAATGAAATAAATTTCACCTATCTAGAAACCATAGAATAGGAATTTTTATATGTTCACTGAACTGTGATTTTATGTTTTATATTTCCTGCATTCATATGAGAAAGAAACAAAGGAATATTATAGTTAATCAGGAAAGCAACTTTCACAGTGTATTACAGGAACGACAGTATAGATTCAAGTTAGTTGCCTGTATCTCCTCAATATAGTGTATTCTGTAATGAAGGTGAATACATTGTATTTCATTTGATATTTTTGAGTGTCTCCTATTTTCTAGACAAGTTCTTTCTAAACTAGAAAGGAAGCCACGGGTGAGATTTGTGCTTCCATGGTATATATATATATATACACACACATACACACACGCGCATGCATGCACATACACACACTAGTAAATATGTGTACCCAGTGATGTGTGTCACCAGAGGACAGAAATGCTGGCCGTGCAAACAATGAGCAGAAAAATTCTGTCATCAAAGGAAACCAGGAAAGGCATCACCAAAGGACTTATATTTGAACTTATAAGTAAGAGCTTTAAAAGATGAGTAGGAAATAAACAAATAGGATTTTTTTTTTAGGAATGGCATGAAGAAAAAAATCTCTGGATCATAAAGGGTTCAGTGTGTTTTGGAACCCTGATAGGAATTTTCCTGTGATAGGGGCTGAAAGCAGAGGAAGGCTGGAGCAGAAGAAAATCCTAGAGGGAGAGTTCTATGCCACACTGTGACCTCAAGTAGTAATATGCAAGGATCTTTAGGTTTGGTAGTCTTCAGTTTTATACTTTTTAAACTATGAAAACTGGCCATCTAATAACCCAGAGACAACAGCGAACATATTTGTTATATTTCTTTCCAATTCATTTTCCATGATTTTTTCTTTTAAAATAGGGGTTACAAACTTAGATACCTATAAGGAGGAGACAGGTAATTAATGAAAACGAATGAGTGGGTCAGGTGAAATATTTAGCTTTTCTATTTAGTATAAGAAAAAAGGGCGAGTGTGATGGTTGTGACAGCTGACACTCTGAAGCTGGTCCAGGACATCCGTTGCTCCAGGCAGTTTGGGAGCTGCTCCCCTGTTGAGAGAGGCCAGCAACCCCCAGCTGCTCCCTTCTTGCCCTGTGGGACAAGAAATCAGGGTTTTTGTGTGATACCTTGCAATCTTTAAATTTTGGCAAATCCTTCACATTTTTTTTAAACACTGTGTGTTTATGGCATAGCCAACTTTATAGCACAGCCAAGCAAAGTGGGGCTGAGGCCCGTATCAGTCTGTGGGGCTGCCAGGTTACCACTCTAGTTTATGCGGCTGAGATCATCACTATATCAACATCCTGCTGCTTTCCATTAAGATGCAAGTCCAGTAGGCTTGTTAGAAAGAACATCACCTTTTTTTAACATGAAACGTCTGAATACACAGAAAATTAGAGTATGTAATAAACATATTTATCTGTTTACCACCCATATTTAACCATTATTAATCCCGTATTTTTTAAATCTATCTTTTTAAGGATAATATTTCACTGACTAGATGAAATCCCCTTTGTACCCACTCTATATACTTTCAGCTCTCTTCACCAGAGATAACTATTCTAAAGTTAATATCTTCACATTTATATTTTAGTACTGTTAATAATTTATATCCATAAATAAGAATTATTATTTGTAGACTTAAAAATTTTAAGAAGATATTATACTGTATATTTCACCCTGTATTTTTACTCTATACTTTATTCTAAAGAGATTGAATCATACTGATTTGTGAAGACCGGCTGATTAATTTTTGTAGCTATATAGGGTAGCTTTATATAATTATATGTGTGTGTATCCATTCTTGCATTGATGACCATTTAATTTTTTCCCAGCTTTCCCTTGAAAATTAGGCTGCACTGGCTGTCTTTATACATGTTTCCCTGGACATGTATGTTTAAATTTCTCAAGAGTTTATACTCGAAGTGAGACTTCTCAGTCCTAGGGGGTGTATATCTTCAACTTTATTGGATGAAAATTATAAAATTGTAATTAACTATATTAAAAATTGAACTCCCAAAGTAGTTGTACCAACTCACATTTTACCAGCTGCCTATGAGTTACTTTTTCCCTTTCCTTGCCAGGATTTAGTATTTTCTAAATTTAAATTTTTACCAATTTGATGAGTGAAAATAAGGTATTATGGTTTCACTTGAAATGTCTCCAAGAACTAGTGAGTTTGAACATTTTTAAATATGTTTATTGGGCATGTGGGTTTCCTCCTGTATGATTTCCCTGTTTCTATCCTTTGGCTGTTTTCTTTTGTGTTGATATTTTCAAATTAAATTATAGGATTCTTCACAATCCTAGTTGTCAGACTTTTCTTGGCTATATGTGTAGCAATTAAAAAAATTTATCAGTCTTGCTTTTTTGTTTAGGCTGCTGTAGCTTATCTAATAAATCTTTTCCTGAAAACATGACAATATTCTCCTACATTTTATTTTAAAGATTTAAAATTTTGTCTCCCACATTTAAGTCTTCCATCTGCCTGGAATTTATTTTGTGTGTCAGGTAGGGATTTGGATATTTTTCCTTAATAACAGTCCATTTTTTCAGCCGTATTTCTTGCCTAGCCTTGTTTCCCATCCTACCATTTACTCACTTTCTAGACTATTTATTGTATCTCTTTTCAATCTGCCTTCCATGCTAAGGAGTATAAAAACTTAAAAGACAAACAATACCAAACATATAGGCTTCAAAGCCATCCAATTCGGGGCATTTGCTCGTGTTTGCTCATTTACACCTGGTGCACTAACAATTGTCAAGTGGCCATTATCAAGAAATCCTAGAGATACAGCACTTAAGAGTTTCAGGTTTCAAGCAATTAAATATTTTGTTTCAGTTATTTGATCCTAGATACTAAAACCTAAAATTAATTATCCTTCCCACTGAAAAAGGGGGAAAGAAAGAGCTTTTATCTGTTTATTCGGTGCTGACGGCATCACTTAGGTAAAATATTTGTATTCATTACAATTTCTGTATCCATTGCCTCTTCTGCAATGGCTTCATGAAAAAAATGAAGAATATTCATGTACAAAGTTATCGCCACAGATGACATAAGACTGTCCCATATAATGCTACAAGCAAACCAATAGCACAGCCCTTTATGAAACAAATAATTTTAAAAACTTGGTTTAAAATTAGGAAGGCAGCAAGAACATTATCTAGATATCTTTAGAGCTTTTAATTTAGGAATTCTCTCAATTAGGAAATACTGCAATGCAATTATCTTTCTTTCCTCAAACCCTAACGGTGCCAGGGTTCCTTTTTCCATTTCAGGCATTGTTCACTCTCCTGGACTTGTGAATCACTCTCTGCTCCATCTACTGCTGGTTAAGCAACACCTGATGACTTCCCTGTCATTTATCATCTCAGAGAAATGACAGGTTTCTGATTAGTCTTCCACATGTAAATTACTTCCCCATTTCTCCCAGTTATGAAGCTCAGTTGAACTCATAGGCTCCTTTTTCAGTCAAATCTTTATCCATTCTTTTGTGCTTTCAATCACTTGATCAATAAAATATAGAGGTATTTTAATTAACACCTCTTCTGAGGAGGCTTAATGTTAAGTCTGAATTTCTTAAAACTTACATGAACAACTTTACTATTATCTTAACAAAATAGCATCAAGACTCAGTCCTTTCAGAATTTGTTTGCTTGTTTTTCTCTCCTAAAATCCTGGGGAATTTTTAAAGAAATGCTGTGAGGTCACTAAAATACTTCTGCATCCTTTCTTTCTCACCTCTGCTCTGCTTCTCTAAGCAGTGGGCTTCAGTGACAGACATTGTGGGTGAGCTTGCAGCTTTTGTGAGGGACATATTCAATTCCAGAAACGAATGGGATCTCCTGCATTTTGGGCAGGAGACCTTGAGACATGCATGGGAGGAAATGGGGGAGCAAAGTGGCCCGTGCTTTAGCTGGAACTTTTGTCTGATGTTGGCGAGTGACTGAGTGACTGCAGCATATGACAGCTTGTCTGCAGGAAAGTTGCTGTTTTTATAGAGACCGAAGAGAAGGAATCAAACCTTGCAGACCAGAGGCGTAGGAGGTTTTGGGTTTAAATTACTGGTGCAAAGCTTAGGTAATCTGTGCAGGATCAGCTGTAATGAAATCATTCTGCATGCAGGGTCACAGAGGGAGCTATGAAGAGAGCCTTGGCTCCGAGTGGCGATCCAGTGGCTCTAGAAGCAGGCTCCACTGTGTGCTCTCTAGCGAATTGCTTACTGGGGAGGAATCATATGAAGACAGGTTTCTTAGGCCATGCAGTTAGGCAGTGTGAAGATTGACTGAGGTGTGGGTCTGGGACACACTGGCTATTCCACTGGAACACCAGACACTGGTCTCAGAGGGACATGGAACTTAGGCAGTTTTTATGTGATGGATGGAAAGGAAAGGCCCCTCGATAAAGATCAGTGGAGATGCTGCCTTTTTTGCAAATTTCTAAACTTTTCAAGAAAGTGACAATGCCTTCCTTCCCTCCCAGAGGGAAGGCAATAGCATATGGAGATTTTAGAAATGGTGGACCCCAGAAATGAGGCAGGTAGATGATTAGAATTTTCCAGCTCTGTCATCTCAAATGTGGGAGAATGCTCGACAAAATTCAACATCCATTCATGATAAAAGCTCTTAACAAAATGGGCATAGAGGGTAAGTACCTCAACATAATAAAGGCCATATATGACAAACCCACAGCCAACATTATACTTAACAGTGAGAAGCTGAAAACTTTTCCTTTAAGATCGGGAACAAGACAAGGATGCCCACTCTCCCCACTTTTATTCTGCATAGTTCTAGAGGTCCTAGCTACAGCAATCAGACAACACAAAGAAATAAAAGGCATCCAGATTGGCAAGGAAGAAGTCAAACTGTCCCTGTTTGCAGATGACATGATATTGTACGTAAAAAACCCTAAAGAATTCACTCCAAAACTACTAGATCTAATATCTGAATTCAGTAAAGTTGCGGGATACAAAATTAATACACAGAAATCTGTTACATTCCTATACACTAACAATGAACTAGCAGAAAGAGAAATCAGGAAAACAATTCCATTCACAATGGCATCCAAAAGAATAAAATACCTAGGAATAAACCTGACCAAGGAAGTGAAAGACCCATACCCTGAAAACTACAAGACACTCTTAAGAGAAATTAAAGAGGACACTAATAAATGGAAACACATCCCATGCTCTTGGCTAGGAAGGATTAATATTGTCAAAATGACCATCCTGCCTAAAGCAATCTACAGATTCAATGCAATCTCTATCAAAATTCCTACAGCATTCTTCAATGAACTAGAGCAAATAGTTCTAAAATTCATATGGAACCACAAAAGGCCCTGAATAGCCAAAGCAATCCTGAGAAGGAAGAATAAAGCAGGGGGAATTATGCTCCCCAACTTCAATCTCTCCTACAAAGCCACAGTAATCAAGACAATTTGGTAGTAGCACAAGAAAAGACCCATAGACCAGTGGAACAGACTAGAGAGCCCAGATATAAACCCAAGCATATATGGTCAATTAATATACAATAAAGGAGCCATGGATATACAATGGGGAAATGACAGCCTCTTCAACAACTGGTGTTGGCAAAACTGGACAGCTACATGTAAGACAATGAAACTGGATTACTGTCTAACCCCATACACAAAAGTAAACTCAAAATGGATCAAAGACCTGAATATAAGTCATGAAACTATAAAACTCTTAGAAAAAAATATAGGCAAAAATCTCTTGGACATAAACATGAGCAACTTCTTCATGAACATATCTCTCCAGGCAAGGGAAACCAAAGCAAAAATGAACAAGTGGGACTATTTCAAACTAAAAAGGTTCTGTACAGCAAAGGACACAATCAGTAGAACAAAGAGACATCCTACAGTATGGGAGAATATATTCATAAATAACGTATCTGATAAAGGGTTGACATCCAAAATATATAAAGAACTCACACACCTTAACAAACAAAAAGCAAATAATCCAATTAAGAAATGGGCAGAGGACATGAATAGACACTTCTCTAAAGAAGAAATTCAGATGGCCAACAGGCACATGAAAAGATGCTCCGCATTGCTAATCATCAGAGAAATGCAGATTAAAACCACAATGAGATATCACCTCACACCAGTGAGGATGGCCAACATTCAAAACACAAACAACAACAAATGTTGGCGAGGATGTGGAGAAAAGGGAACCCTCCTACACTGCTGGTGGGACTGCAAATTAGTTCAACCATTGTGGAAAGCAGTATGGAGGTTCCTCAAAAAACTCAAAATAGAAATACCATTTGACCCAGGAATTCCACTCCTAGGAACTTACCCTAAGAATGCAGTAGCCCAGTTTGAAAAAGTCATATGCACCCCTATGTTTATCACAGCACTATTTACAATAGCCAAGATATGGAAGCAACCTAAGTGTCCATCAGTAAATAAAGAAGATGTGATACATATACAGAATGGAATGTTACTCAGCCATAACAAGAAAACAAATCCTTCCATTTGCAACAACATGATGGAGCTAGAGGGTATTATGCTCAGTGAAATAAGCCAGGCAGAGAAAGACAAGTACCAAATTATTTCACTCATATGTGGAGTATAAGAACAAAGAAAAAACTGAAGGAACCCAACAGCAGCAGACTCACAGAACCCAAGAATGGACTAACAGTTACCAAAGGGAAAGGGACTGGGGAGGATGGGTGGGAAGGGAGGGATAAGGAGGAAAAAGGGCTATTACAATTAGCACACATAATGTACCGGGTGTGGGGGTGGGGTGGGGGGGATACGGGGAAGGCAGTATAATACAGAGAAGACAACTAGTGATTCCATAGCATCTTACTATGCTGATGGACAGTGACTGCAATGGGGTATGTGGTGGGGACTTGATAATAGGGGGAGTCTAGTAACCATAATATTGTTCATGTAATTGTACATTAATAATAGCAAAAGTAAAAAAAAATGTAGGGGAATGCTGGCTAGGTGTTGGGCCCCTGCCCTGGAGACTCTACAGGTGGCAAACCCAGGGAGTCACACTGTTCCACTTCGTCCCCAGCTCTCGGGAATCACTCCTCTTTGGTGTCTGATGTCCATTGTCTTGAAAAACACTATTTCAGATACTTTGTCTTTTTTAGTTTTGTCAGGCAGGCTCTTAAATCTGGTTTCTATTACTCCATCTTGACGTCAGTGGTAGAACTGTTTCAATGCCAATGCCAATGTACTCCTTTATACTGGTTTTTATTTGTATTTTTAGTTTCCCACATTACATTTAGGATAATTTCATTATATTCCTCCTCAGTATTCTCCTGCGATTTTCATTTGATTTGCACTACATTTTTAGACCTAGAGAATGAACATCCGTAGTCCCAGTGATGAACACAATCAGGATGTACGTATGACACAGCTCTGGGATGCCCCTTCCAGACCATATTCCATAGGAGTGGCCCCAGCTGGAGGCAGGGAATAAAATGGTACCAAACACAATCTACTTCTCCACTTACCATGAACTTTTGTATTTTTAAAAAGAATTTTAATGTTTTCTTCAAAACTTCTATGCAATCTTTTAAATTTAAATCAGAGCTATTTTATCAATTGTTCTTGTAATATCTTATTTTCTGTTTCATTACTTGCAAATGCTGATGCAAAGGAACACTGGTTTTAGTGCAGTGATCTTGCATTTATCAGCCTTGCTTATTGTGACCACTCTGAACATGCAGGATGTATCCTCACCCCAAATTAGGTTCAAATGTCAAGACTAATAATGCCACACCCACACCAAGAGGGTATGAAATTGGGGCCTCTGGAGAGAGCAGGGCAGGCTTCCCAGAAGGACCAAAATGTTGTGAGAGAGCCAGGGAAGGAAACTGGCTAGTGAGGGCCCCTATGCACGAGCAGGGGCTCACTTGGTTTGAATCTCCTACCTGCACCAAAGGAGAGAGTGCCGGGCTTGCTTGTCAGCTGTGCACGTATGGGGCACATGGGACAGAGGTAGGGGTTAGCCTTAAAAGTTGTCAGCAAACCTCAAAACAATGGAGTCAGAATCTTTATCACACTTGTTAAACCTACAAGTTGATCTGTTGAGAAACTCAGATGAGTCTCATAGAATTTCTTTGGTAATGAACACACCATCATGAAATAAGGACAGCTTGATCTCTCTCTTTTTATCCAAATCCAACCACTTCTCTTTTTCATAGTCCTCAACCATTTTCCAAGAAATCCAGTAATGTCTTGACCAATACCAAAAATAACTGGTGTTTCTGACTTGACCTTGACATTAAGGAAAAATAATTTTTAAAGTTTCCATTAAACATGATGGTATCTTGAATTTTGTTACATAAACTGTACATCAGGTAAAGAGAACTCTCTTCCACTTATTTCTGTTAGAATTTTTATCATAAGTGGGTACTGAATTAAAATTCACATGCTTTTCCTTCCTTTGACTTAGATGTCAACATAGTTGTCCTCACTCAATTGTGTAGTGAATCATATTGAAAAACTTTCTGCTACTAGGCCACTGTTTACCAGTAATAAATTCTAAGTGGCTATATTTCACTTAAAATATTATTTAAATTTAATAACTAGGAACTTATTTAGAATTTCGAGTCCATATGTGTAAGATAAATTATATATTTTGTGCATGCATATTGTCTGTACCTGGGTTGGTTACCAGTTATATTAGCTTTGTACATTGATACAGGGAGCTCTCTTTTTCCTCCAGATCCTCTGTTTCTATAAATTAATGAGCATTTGTTCTTTAAAGTTTGTTAGAACTCACCGACTGAACATCTGGGCTTAGAGCTCTTTTTTTGAGGCGTGTAAATAGCTAAAGCTTTTAATTTACATTTCAACTTGCTTAATACAACTTTAATTTCGACTTTTCTAGTTCTTTTGATTCTTGGCATTTAAAAAATCTTTTCAAAAATACACTAATTTTATTTGGCTCTTAATTGTATAGAGTTATGTACAATAGCTTTGTACAGTTTTAAAAATATCTGTTATGTAAGTTATTTAATCCATTATATTTAAATTTTTTCTTTCCTTTTTCTATCTTCCTAAAGATGTATCTTATTAGTCTTTTTAAAGATTAAATCTTTTGTTTTGCTGATAATGTGTGACTGTTTTCTATCTCATTCCTTATTGCTTCTCTGCCCACCCCTCTCCCCACCCTTTCTTTCTATCGTGAACGTCAGATGGTGTCCAATGGAGAGGTTAATAGCATTCCTGGAGTCAGTGCACTTATATGCATTGAACTACACAAGCCTCCTTTGCTTCTCTGCCTGAGCCGGATTCTCCAGAAAACAGCCCGAGGAAAAGCATTGGTGGTAAAATGTTATTAAGATATGCAATCTCAGAGGGGGACAGAAGTTGGGATAAAGCAGAATGAGTTGGGACAGGGAACAACCAGTATGAAGCATCAGAGATGTGTGATTATTTGAACTTGTGGAGCATATCTTCTAAGAAGCTGTGTAAATGATTGTCTCAGAACATTCCATGTGGGGAAGAAAGGAAGAATGCATCTGCTGGTTCACACTTCCCTCTGGGCAAAGCAAGTGATGTTAAACCCTCGAGTGGGGTGTTTTGTGTTGTAATGTTTTGTACAGCTGTGTGTTAACAGGGCAGCTCCCAGCCAGAAGATGAAGATGTGCATGACGGACATGACTGGAGGTGCCACTGGGCTGCATGTCACGGGGTCATCAGTCTCACCTAAAGGGACTCTGCTGCAGCAGCTGGGACCGGGCATCATGGCCAAAAGCCCCAACAGGTAAGGCTGAGAGATTTGAAGTGGTGCTAAAGGCGCCAGAGGGGAAGAAAATCTTCTCCCTCACTCTCACTTGCCATAATATCCATTTGTTACTGTACTTGCAAACTCACATCCTCCACTGTCTTCATGGCAACGTGTCTGCTATATGCTACTGAGTGTGTGTGTTTGTATCTATGTGTGTATGACTTTAAGTTTACCTAAATGGCTACAGGTCTGCATCTACTTTTTGCTTTACTGAAGTTTTTACTTTTTCCATTATTCAACACTATTTTTTAATGTTACTTAGTATACAGCTAATTTTAAAGCAAGGCTAAGTCTAATATTCTTCCATTAAATATGATGTTTGCTGAAGTTTATTCCTTAGTGCTGTATCTCAGAACGTTCTCTGTAGAAGACCATAGATTCTGTTCTAGCTAATTTAAGCAGAAAGGGTTTTATAAAACATGTTATCTGCAAGACAGTCAGATACCTGGGCATGGATGCCACATAATCGGGAATGGATGGGCGGTGAGGCCTAGCTAAGCATGCTGCAGCTCATTTCTCATGGAACACCACTATTGAGGCCGCCTGCCACTCAGGGCTTCTGGCACCAGATGCTCTGACATCCACCTCAGCTTCCCCAAAGGAACCAGAGCCAGCCTCTCTCCTGTTCACCTCCAGGGCTTACCAGAAGCCAGGTCCCACACAAACAGAACTCTGGCTGTAATAAAAGTGCAGAAATGTAGTTTTTTGCTTTCTGACCTTGATAGTTAAAGAATTCTACCAGAGTTTATTTGAATGGCTGCTGAGTGGGTCATTTTGCAGTATCTACACAAGTTCAGAAATGTCAATATAAGCAAAAACTTTTCTACTCCTAATTTGGCAAAGAGCTTTTTAAAAATTATAAATGCTATAGAGATTTCTCAAATGCTTTTTATGCACCACACACCCCAGGCTTATTATATGACTTTATTATTTACTAAATCTTTGAGCAAGAAAGAATGAATTTGGCTACACAGAGCTGGAGGTCAGTCTGGGACCCTATTTTACCTGCCCAGTTGCTTTGCTAAGCATGCATGCAGGTTAGGCCCTAAAGAGAGGGAAATGATGAGATAATCCATTTTCTGGAGGTATGTTAAGTCATATAGTAAGTAGCTAGAATGAAATATTTAAAACACTTGGAAATATTCTATCATAGTAATGTGGTTATTCTCCAGTGTGCTGAATTATATTGAGAGGATTTTGATGCTGAGGGATCCTTACATTCCTGAGGCAAAGTCTGCTTAATCATGGTGTGTGTGTGTTTGTATGTGTGTGTGTGCGTGTGCGTGTTTATTTTCTAAGTCTTTGTTGTTTTATTTTCAAACAATAGCTAATGTCTACTTTAAATGCTAATGTCTAGCTTTTCTCCATGTTTTTTATGAACTCTTCATAAACATCATTGTAGTTACTTTTTGATAATTTCTAATTTTTGCTTTTATAAATAACACTTTAATATATTTTTGTACCAAAAGTAAAACTATTAGATGCCAAATTGATTTTTGAAAGAATTGTACCAAACTACTCCCACCAGCAGTGTGAGAGTGTGACTATTTTACTGCACCCTCAGTGTTGGGAATTTCATTAAAAATATAAATGAAAATCCTTGCTAATTTTAAAGGCAAGTAATTTGTTGTTTGAATTTTCATTTTGATTATTAATGAGATTAGAGATTTTTCCAAATGTTGGAAAGCTACATTTATTTCTTTTTAAGAAGAATTTTATTAAAATCTTACATGCAAAGAGAGAAATGCTGAGACATAATATACATGTAATATAGAACACTATACCTACACATTCTTGTCAAGTGACCATGAGTCATTTTTCCAGGATCATGGTTAAGCCATAAGACAAGTTTCAAAAAATTAGAGTATAATATGTTAAGCCATAAGACAAGTTTCAAAAAATTAGAGTATTATACTGAGGAAATGACATTTACATAATTTATTCTTTAAAATTGATACATTTCCCTACTTCTATGAGCATTTATTTGTATTATAGAAATGAGTTCCTTTCTACTGCAAAGATACTTTCTATCTTGTTTTAAAACCAAAATGCCAGTTTAATGACAGTGTCACCTCGCTGAGAATACTCAAATTTAGCTTGGTTCTTTGGGACCAGTTTTATTGGCTGATATTTGTTATGAGCAATCAGAGCCATTTAAATGCTATTTCCTCTTTACCATACAGCTTTCCACTAAGTAGGACCACATGTAGTTTCTGAAATCTATATGGTTTTAGTGTTTAGGAACTGTGTAGGGGAAGTCATTGTCTTGTATCCTGAGCATCTCCAAATGTGATGTGATCCCATTTAGAAGGCACACCTAAAACCAAGAAACAGTCAAGTGACTGATTTCCCCACCTTGCCATGACTAAGAGGGTGTGTTTTCATATGCACAATAAAAGGAAATCTCATTTCTTTGGAAAAGATTTCCGGTGTTATCTCTGCTCGTATTGCTTAAGGAGCAATTACAACAGCAAATTTTGTTTTAAAAATAAGATGATTTGATGTTATGAAGAATTGTCTTTTTTTTTTTAAGACCTCTGAGTCAATGTTAAGGGCAGGTTTATTTATTTATTTATTTAAATAATGAAAACCAGCAAAGCTTGAAAGGTTCTCAGCAATGTGTCTATGGAGTGTTTATAAAGACCATTGCCAGCCTCATCTTCATGGACCATTGCAGAGTTATGATTTGTGACTAATTACTTTCACTGTCTGAATTCACTGACATGGTTTTCCCTTTTCTTTCTTTAAATACAAAGCAGTTTGATTAATTTTGTCTTTCTCAAGACTCAAAAGAAAAGGTATGTTCAGATGCTGGATGTTTTATAACTAGGATATTTTCTTGTAATGAACTGAAATTAATAGGTTTAAGAAACTATGATAACAGACAAGCAATTTCTCAGGTGGGTGACCTTTATGCAAAAATGATAATACCTAATATTTTCCACTAAATAATGTGTTGTTTTTTTTCTAGAATGGATCAGAGAGATATCAATTATTGACATATTCATATAGAAACAAATATTTTTGCCTGATTTGGCCATAGTGAAATTTGCCAAACAGAAGAAATTATTTATTGTTATAAACCCCAGAAAGAGTAATATAATGAAAAAAGTAATTCAACATTTTAAAGTAGTGATAGCTTATTATGTATAAGATGACCTAGAAAGAAATAAATGGGGGAACACAAGAGAATTCACTGTGTAGTTAAATTAGAAACAAGACATTTGTTCATGTTATATGAATAACACGATTGAAATACTCACTTTAAACAAGTGTGGTAATATGGAAACAGACTCTCTCTTGTACTTAGGCTTGATTAAAAAGGAAAATGGGCCCAGATAAATGTACATATTGCACTTTATTTCATTTCTGTTATTTAAGTCTTTTGGTTTTAGTTTCCTTATTTCATATTATTACAAAAAAGGGGGACAAGGTAAAAGGGTGTGGCTCAGAACCTAGAAGAAAGAGGGAGAAAGGAGAGCATCTTTACAAAGGGTTACCTGTATTACTAAATTTTGACCTTCAAATTTTCCTAGAAACTTCTTTGTTCTACCTTTAGTCTTTTATAACTTCCACATTCAAAGAAAAGGGGCAGAATGAGCAAAGCCTCTTTGACAGTTTCCCTCTACAAACAGGGTTAGTTCTGCTGCACTTAGCACACAGTGGTAGGTTTGTGCCTCATGGAGTTGTGTTTTTCCCCAGTTATAAAGCCTGCTGAAAATAATCATCTTTCTGTCTTATTTGTCAGTGCTCAGAAGCTTATTTAACTTTTATTTGCCAGATAGTTATTTATGGAAACACTTTATAGTAGGCAGTGTCGGTTTAATGGGGAATCCAGGAGTGAGAACATCTGAGTTCTGACCCTGGTTCTCTGCGAGATGGGGGTGAGCCCAGGTGCTTACCAGGAACTAACCTTTGTTCATCTGAATGGAGGTGAGATAGCCAGGCCTGCTGACGGAACAGCATTTTTATGCGATGAAATTCGATAATATGTGTTTGAACATGTGCTTATAAAACTGAAACATACCATAAAAAGTCTTTTAAAAAATCACTATTTTTAAACAAAATTCTAGGGGCCTCATTGTTACTGTTTTCTAACTCATTCTTTCCTTTTTAGCATTTCCTTTGAAGACTTCCCAAGATCAGTATTGCCATGAAGGTCAGTGCTTCGCACCAGAAGATCACTGTGTTTGTCAAGTCCGGTGAGACAGACTTAATTGAAAAAAAAAAAGAAAAAAGGTGACTGCACAAGAGCAGTAGTAACTTGTAACTTGCCAGCAGACTGAGCTACTTTCTTTCTACCTTCTTTCCGGTTATTCCACCATAGGTATATCTGCTGTGAATTATTCGAAATAATAGAAAATAATGACAGTAACTATTAACCATTCTCATTTGTTCAGTACTTTTTATGTGCCAGGTATTTTCTGTGTGCCTTGACATGTGCTAGATCATCGAATTCTCACAATCCTGTGTAGCAGATGCTCTGTTAGTATCCACACTTCTAGGGTGTAATGAGCTTCTGCATATGCATACATATGCGCCACTGCCTCAGTTAACAAGCATAAAACTCAGAAATTTTAGGAGGTATTAGACATTATTTGTTTTTCAATTTTTCCCTTATTTTATTTTATTGTTTTATTTTTCCAGGCATTCCCTTTGTGAATGGGAGGTTTGTACATCAACCCTTAGTCCCCAGCAGCTAGCACTGCCTTTCTAGGCAGGATCCAACTCTAACTTACAAAGCAACTGGTGTCATTGTTATTTATACTCATTAAGGGTTGCAGAATAATGTTCAGTTGCCTAATTGAGCTACGTTTAGCTAAAAATAAGTTTCCCTCCAGAAAATAATAACTGGTAAGTGTGGAGTTTAAAAATGTAACCTTCATTTCTTTTGTGTGTGACACCGGCACTTCTTAAGGACAATCCTACAGTGCAACTAATATAAATGTGACCAGTACAGATGCAAAGAAAATCAAATGCCACCAATTCTTTTACAGTTTAAAAGGAGATATATTTACAACACTTTTTCTTCCTGCAAGTAGTACCAGAAAATTTTATTCAATTCATGTGAGATCTAACAACACTGAAATCTAAAAATTTTTAAAGGTAAAGATTAAAGTTGTTCAAGAATATTGATGGTACTCATAATTTTAAACCTTGATGTTTGCAACTGGGCAGACTGAAATGACGCACATTGTTTTGGAGTAACCATGTCAGGAATATTAGGAAAAATGTTTTTCAGGGTCATTACCATTCAAAAGTCAAAAGTCAAAAGTAAGCTATTTGAATACTTATATTTGTACCATGAAGTGTTCTTATATAACATTTCATTCCATATGACATATTTTGCTTCCTGAACTAAAAGAATTTTAAATATTTATCACTAACGTTACTATACTGAAATCTTTGTAGCATTTTTTTTCTTTAAAAGTTTAAAAGGTTTTTTGCTGTATGCCAAAGTAAGAAGGATAAAGCACCTTTCAATTTTTTACTTTGTTTTCCAGCAAATATCCTCTGGAATTCCTCATAGAATATTTATCATAAATTAAGCATTTGTAACATGAGAGAGATTGTCATTATGCATAATTATTCTTTTTTTCTAGAGAAAATCTTGTTTATGGAATCAAATATAGATAAATCACATCGTAATACAGTCAGTAATCTTTTTCAGTACTCAGAAGACCAGAAAATGAAGCAACTCACTGCACTTTGGGCTTTAGGATATTATTAAGGTTGAAAAGCATGCCTCCTGGGTTTGGTTGGGAAGAAGTGAGACTCCAGGTACTGCTACTTCTCATTTATCAAAATGACACTGTGCAGTTTCTCCATCCTAAGTTCTGTTGGATTGCTGGGGAGGACTCACAAGTTGAGACGCAAGGCAGGAAAAAGCACTCTGATTGCCATCTGTAGTTGAGTCTGAGAGAGGGACTAATGCGATGTGCATCATAGAGAACAACTATTTTGCTGAATGTCAGACTCCAGATTCTAAGATTTGGAATAGAAGGAATTGGTATAGCACATGTCACACAAGTTAATTGGATTCTAGTCCTGGCTCTGCTACAAGCTACCTTTTACCTTTGTGCATGACACTTGGTCTTTCTCTATTTTCCCTTTCATGAGACCTTATTCTAATGAACAGCAGTGATGTGCTCACTGTCTGCCATCAGACTGAACCCATGGTATGCATCCTTTAGAGTTTGCTACAGGACCTTTTAGTCCAGTGTGGGTCTACAATCTGTACACGGACTCTAGGCTATGTGCCACAGCAGCTGTGGGAACTTGGACTTTAATTTTTCTAGGCCTTGATTTCTTAATCTGTGAAATAAAGTGACTGGGATGGCTGGTAGCTAAGATTCCTCTTCCCTTTGTAAAATGCCCATGCTAGTTTATATAATCCATCAATGGAGGCACACATAATACTCATTAGAAGTATTGCAAGGTCTTTAAATCTGTATTTTTCTAAGGTGCCAGGAAACCAGACATTTATTTATTTTGGGGGTAGAAGCAGAATTGGATTGTCCTATTCTTAGCATTTGAAAATCATAGCTCTTACCCTTCATAGAGAGCAGGCAAAGCTCTCATGCCTTTAGTTAAGACAGGGCCTCTTGTGGGGGCCCACAGGGACTGTAGGGTGGAGGCTGGGGGAAACGGGGTTCCTTTTTAGTGGGAGGGTAGATTAGATTGTTTTGAGATGATCTCCATCCCCTTATGAGTAGACTTCCTTCTCTTAGACCTTGGAGTGGAGATGGAATATGGGACCAGAGGCCCTCATAAAGTGGATGGGATGCAGCTTCCTCAGTCACAGCCCTGGAGGCTCTGAGCAATGAGGGAGGCAGTGCAGACTGTGCTTCAACAATTCTTTTGTCCTTGGCTCCTTGAACAGCGGCTCTTATGTCTGACCTTTGTGAATTTAGATAGTATGAAATAGAAGTTATCCTTTGAAAACACTGCTTCTAACAACAGCTGGTGTAGCATTTGCTCTCTTAATTTCATAATTTCAAATTCTAGTTTTACATTAGAATCTGCCAAAAATCCCCAACTTTTCAGTCCCTCTTTAGGAATTTGATGAGATTTTCTAGTGCAGGCTTTCCTGTCGTTATCTGAATGACTCCAGTGTGGGTGAGTGGCCCAGTTGGCAAGGACATGGTACTAATGAGACCCAGTTGGTGGGCTCATCTTCTCCCTCCTTGCAGGGCAGCGGCTGGTGATTTTTGTCCCATAGCCACAAGCAGCAGACCCAGCTTAGCGCTCATTTGGCTCACAAAGGATTGAGGTGTGGAAAGGTGGATTAATTATGAGACCCCATCATCCCTCCTGGGGAAGCAGCCAGAATTCCTAGAATGGGTCAAGACGTGTGTGACCAACAATGCGTCTGAAATCCCAGACCTGGGGGACTCCAAGATCACTGCATTTAGAGTTGCTGATGGAGTCCAGAATCTGCTGAAACATGAAAAGCATGTGGTTCAGATATATGTTGTTCATTTCTGGAACTTCAATGCCATTTCCTTTGTTTTGTTTTTGATATCAAATCTCTTATAATTTTGAACAATAGGACATTTCATTTGTGCTTGATAGTTTCAATACTCATTACTCACTTTTCTTCTATTAAGATTCCCCCAGATTTAAATAAACTCCTCTGCATTGACTCTCTATCAAGCACACCATTGCATTCATTTGTGTAACAGCCCTACACATGGTACATGTATAAACACACAAAAAATGTATGAGACAGAATCATGTGTGTATATGCTGTGCCTTAATGACTTTCAGATAACAGACCTTTGAGGGAAGGAACTGTGCTGAGATGCTCTTGATTTGCCCAGAGTATCTGCATTGGGGTCCGCACAAAGCAGTTGTCCAAGAAATCCTAGCTGAACTGAATTTTCTGAATACTTCTGTAGCAGAACTTAGCAGAACTTACTTTGGGGCAGTTTTCTCAACTTGTAAGTATAAATGACAGCCTAAGTGACTGTAGAAGAAATTGTCTTAAGTTTAAAAGTTAAATAAAAGTCAATAACTTGTTCTAATTTTGTTGAACAGTTCTTAGGTTTTTACATAAAACATAGACTTACCCATCCTCAACTGCTTAGTTGTCATACAAATATATTTGAATAAAACAAAGGTTTTTTGGTATATACTATATACTGTATATTTTTAATGAAATCCAGTTACTTGAGTTTTGAAAATGGCTTAAATGGTCTAGATAGATACAAAATGGTGACCTACTGCACTTTTTTAGTAATTATATTTAGTGCATGACTATGGTTATAAAAATATGCCATGTGAAAGTATCAATCTGCCCCATCATTGCCTGAGAAAATTTGTGCAATATTTTTCATTTCTAAAGCCATTACCTGAAACTAAAAGCTTGAGTTTGACAACCGTCAGCTCAATCATTTGGTCTTCTCATACCTCAGCCTAATAGTTTACTGAAAAGTACTACCAGGAAAACTTAATCATCTCCTGTGAGTGACATTATTTATATTTAACTTAGCAAACTGATTTACTGATGTTATGGTGTGAACATTTCATTGTTCACATATATTTCCAGTTTGTAAAAAGACTATAGTTTTATATGTGAAAAAAATCACTTAGAGTCTATAGAGCCTTAGGTTATATGATATAATTTGGCTTATATAACACTATATTTCTTGGTACTAAGTTCTTCTGATTAAAATTAAACCCATATGAGATAAAATGTGCTGAAATCAAAATAAATTCCTTTGAGTTTTCCCATTTGATTTCCAACTTAAGCACATGCTAATCCTTCCACCAAATGTGTTTCTATTTCCTAATTATTTGCACTCCACTTTGACTCTTTTCTTTCTTAGGAAGGACATCTTCTTAATGGAATTAATTCATATTTTGAGTGGGGACAGTTGAAGCCAGTGCCATTACGGAAGGAGTGTGACACAGCGTGGAGGGTTTTCAGTGTTTGGCATGCCTGCGGGGGACTGTGAGCATATGGAGACATGTCAGTGAGAGGAAACACAAGCAGATATGCTGTGGTAAGGAGGGCAGACTGTTATCTTGTAGGCAGCTTTGAGCCAAAGAAGTAGAAATAACTTTGCCTTAACTTCAAAATCATTTATTAATGCATAGTTTATTTAAATGTACACGTGGCCATATGTTTGATGTTTTCAGTTTGAGTCTTATAAAACTATAATATTTTAATTTCTCCCTTTTTCTGTTTTTTGAAACAACAAAGAAAAGAGAGCACATTTATGGGTAAGCATTTTCCAAACCATCACAGTTTGTTGGGGTATGCTCTAATGTAAAAGAAACCACTTTCTATCTAAACAACATAAAGAATCTGAAGCTTGGTCTTCCTAAAATCTACAACAGCACAGAAAATTAGTGTAGAATGCAGCTTAATGAGTAAAAGCTATAATACATTCTATGTTGCTGCAGTAATTTGTTTTGTCAGGTGTTGTGGTAGGTAAAAGAATATACCTTTCCTCGATTATGCCTGCAGAATAAATGATACCACTATTTCTCACCAGGTTTTATCTCAAAATGAGATAATAGATTATTGAATCCAAGCCAGAAAGTCAATCAGGCTAATCTCAATACCAGACCTGAAATAATTAAATCTCCCTATTGTATAGGAGCACATATTTGGTTGATGAATTGATTTTAATCTTTTTCATGCTTTATTTGTATTAAGCCCTTGATTATGGCTATCTGAGCAGTGTAAATGGCTTCATTAAACAAGTAGCTCATTAAATAACTACCTAGATACCAATAAACAGCTGAACATAGAAATCAAAGATATTTAACAGAATTTAAATAAAGGTACACTTGAGTGTCACTGCTTCCAGTTTCTTGCCAAATAATAATGACCTTTTTTATATAAGCAACTGAGATTATAACATAGCCATTTTAAGATTGGGAATAAATTAAAAGAAGTGTTGAATAGTCAGTGTATTGACAGAACTATCAGGGGTAACTGGCATTTATACAGAACCCATCTTCTAGTTTCTGAAAACATCTTCTAGTTTCTTTAACCGAACGGTATCTTTCTTTTTGGAATTAACCCATAGATTTCCAGTTGCATCCACTGGGCTACTGGTTACTAACATTTTACTTACTTTGTCCTTAGGAATCAAGGTGCATTGGTTAAATTCCTTTCTTCATGCAACTGTTTCCCTCCCCTCACCTGCCACAGACTCCTTCTCACCAGGAACAACCGTGTCTCTATTTCTAATTGCAGACTGAGTGCTAAGTCCTTATCTTGGTTTCTGCCTCAAGGAGTATGCACATTATTTATTTATTTACTTACTTACTCATTCACTTAGTAATTAAATGAATCCACAAATAAGTGGAAGTGGTTGTGAGAAACAAGGAGTTACAGATAAATAAAAGCAGGTTCTCAAAGAGCTCTTATTTGTGAGAAAAAATGCAACATTTAAGTGCAATGCTAGTGGTAAGTGTTTAAGCTTAGATCCTATGTCTAAACTCAGTTTAATGGGCATGGTTGCAGGGCTGTGTCTCAGAAAAAGTAGCATCTAAGATATACTCTGATAGGAATTAATACTCAATCTTGGTAGGGTGTGTGTGGGAGGCAGTTACTGACGATGCTGCATAAGTAAAAAGAAATCAGATGCTGAAGGGACTTTGGTGCCCACCTCCTGAAAATCACTTCAGAAATTGGGAGGAGTTGTCTAAAGGATTTTCAGTAACAGCATGATCAGGTTTGAATTTTAGAATGATTTGAAAGCCTGCTAAATGAATAGTAGTTGATTAATTCTGAGATTGATTGACAGGTTTGGCCACCCACTGACCGCTCTGATTGAGCCCTGGCTCTACCATTCTGGCCAGCTACATCCCTCCGTTGTCTCAGATCAGGGATCCCACTCCCCTAGCACTGCCTCCTGTGTTTCCAGGTCACCGCTTCAAAGACCTGAACCTAGTCGTTCTTTGATTTCATCAGATCTGTCATCTATGGGTTCTACCTGCTCTTCACCATGCCTCACCTCACTGATCTTCTCACTTCCCTCCCCGCCTAGTTTGTATTATATGACAGCACTGTTCCCTCCCCTCTCTCCACCTGAAATAATTCCACACCTGCTTGAATCCACCCCTCTTCTTCACTTGCATCCACAGTTTATGAAAAATGCAACTTTGCTGGCTAGTCTCACTTTGTATTGATGATTCTTTAGTGCTGCCTGGCAATTCTGTTTCATTTCCTTTCTATTTTACTGAAAAAATAAAAAGAATCAGAAAAGTGTGTCCATGGCCCCACACACATCTACCTGCCCACTTGCCTCTGCAGCCATCGGCCTGCACTCCTGTTCTGCCTCCCGCCTCAGGCCATCCTGTCCTGTGTACTACATACCATCACTTTGTTTAGAATTAGTCACTGCTCCAGAAATTTCCCCCAACTCTCCTCCATGATTTAGTTTTCTCTCTGCAAGATCCTTTTCATCCACACACAAATGTCCTATACAATCCTCCACATTAAAAAACAATTCTCCATTGAGCCTGCCTTCTTTCCAAGTTCTATTCTCTTTTACTTAGATTCCCCCCAAAAGGTGACACATATGTTGTCTGCTTTTTCTCTCCTCCTATTCTCTCCTGAACTCACTCTAATAATATTTTTATCACCTTCCCATGTCATTAAAAAACAGCCCTGGTCAGTGAGCTCCAGATTGTTAAATCTAATAGTCCCTTCTCCATCTTCATCTGCTTAAATTAGGCTCCTCACCTGGAACGGTCCATCACCTTCTTTTCTGAAACACTGGTTAGTGGAGAGGTTGGTGATGATTGGACAGGGGCTACAGGATTGAGGAGGTGAGGGGAATAGTTCTGTTTTAATTATGTTATTAGGTCAAAAATACCACAGTTACAAATATTTTATTATTTTCTGAGGTCATCTAGAGGTGACAAGATGCATTCTTGACTAATCAAGGTTAAATTCGACTTGTATTTCTATCCCTTTTGTGGACAAGGTAAGGACCTGTGATGTCTTTGATTTAATTTAACTCCTTCCAACCTGTACACTTCTTATTCTTTAATGTATTTTAATGGCATATAGTTAAAACCCTGTAATATATTATAATTACTGTTTTATACAATCATTATTCAGTTGGATTAGCCACATAATCATCCTTTACTTTGCTTTCTATTCCCTCTTATATTTCTTTGTTTGAAACTGTGGACTTCTTCTTCTGATCAGCTCCCTTTGCTATTTCTTTGGTGTCCTTCTACTGGTGATAAATTCTCTGCTTTTATTTATCTGAATGGATCTTTATTTCATCCTCATTCATGAAGGATATCTTCACTGGCAAATTTTAATTGGCAAAATTTAATTTCAGCACTTCCTCTGGGTCTTCTGAGATGTCAACTATTAGTTCAACTCTTGCTCCTTTGGGGGTAAATTGCCCTTATTCTCCAACTGCTTTTAATATTTTATCTTCATATTTGTTTTTCAAAAATGTTGGTATGATATTCTCATGTGTACATTTAACAATATTTATCCTACATGTATATCCTGCTTCCATTTATTTTTACATTCTAATAGTTTTGGAATTCTTAGTCATTTTATTTTCAAACTTTCTTCTGCTCTATTTTCTCTATCTTCCTCCTGGAAGTACCAGACCCGTTTGTGAAACCTGCTCTTCCCCGTGTCTGCTGCCTTCACTTCTGTATTTCCAGCTTTTCATGTCTTTGTATTTCCTTCTTGCTTGTTTCTTCTGACCTGCCTTTGTGCTCATTAATTCTAGCTCTAATTAATATTCTATTAAACTCGCCTATTGGTTACTTAGTTTTGCTATTATTGGTCTTTTTTCAACTCTGCTTTATCTCCTTTTATATTTCCCACTTATCTGTCCAGTTTCTCCATCCTGTCTTTAATTTACTGGAACACAATAAGCATAATGGTTTAACATTCAGCATCACAGGCTCTGTGGATCTGTTTGTACTGTCATTTAATTCTGTGTTTAAAAAAATATATTGCCTTCTCATGTGCCAGGTATTTTTGTTCTGTGCTAACTATATTAAAAAATTATAGCAATAAATTGAGAGCAGTCCTAGATGTTGAGAAGGTTTCCTGTGGGGGTTCATCAAACCCCTACCACATGACTAGTTGGTCCATCACACAGCACAGAGGTTAGCCTGTGCCCCCCACTCCCATTAGAAAGGCCCTGAGGTCCTGTGTCCATTTTATTAGGCCTGTAAGGCTTCTGAGAATTCTATCCAGCTTTCCAACCTCTCAGACACTTTCTCCAGAATCAGCAAATCCCCATGATAAAAGAGGCCTCAGATCCAGGGCTCATCCTTTGGAGTTTTTTTCTCTTCCCAGATCATGGCTTAGTAAGCTTTGGAAAAACAACAACAAACAACAACAAAAATTCAGAATTAGAGAGAAAAGACTCCAAGTATATATCTGTGTAGGGGTTAAACCATTAACACTTTTAGCTCCATCATGCCTTTAGGGGATAGTTTTTATCTTTTGTTTATCTTTTACAGTTTTTCTTGAAGGTAGGTTCGGCCTAATTTATCCATTGTCTGCCGTTACTGAGATTGGAGGTCCTTGCATGCTAGGATCACTTTCTTCTATTACATCCCAGAGCAGCACTTGCACCTTTTAAAGCCTCTTGCCTGACTCCACCTTACTCCCCCTCTCCTCTGCCACTGCTCCTTATCCTGACAGCCTGCAAATTTTGAAACATCCTAAGCTATTCCTCAGCTTCTCCTTCTCCATCCGCACCCACTCCTAGAGGTATTTGCATTCAGTCTTATGGCTTCAAAGAGCTTCTGTGTGCTGACAACTTCCAAATGTGTATATCCTGGTGAATCTGCTCTCCTGACCTTCAGATTTATGAGCCAACTATTGAGCACATTTATTTGGATGTCAAATAAACACTTTGTACTTAATATGCCCCCAAATGAGTTTCTGATTCTCTAGCCCCAGCTATTCCTTCCCCAGTCTTTCCTGCCTCCTTCCCAACTGGAACCCTATTCTTTCCATGACTGAATTAAAGCACTTGGTGCTGTCCTTGGCTTCTTATTTTCTCTTAAACTCTACAACCAAACCATCCCTAATTTTACTGGTATTACCTTCAAACTGTATCCAAATGAATCAGGCCATTTCTCTGAACACATTTTGTAACACTCTCGGTTACAGCAAACTCCGATTTTCCTTATTTCCACCTCACACCTACTGCCTTCTCCCCAAGTCTGTTTCACACTCAGCCATTTCAAAAGTCAATAGTATAACTGGTAACTCTTTGACGTACTTACATGTACTATTCTCAGTATTCTAAATATGTTAACTTTTAAAAATGTCACAGCACCCTTTCAGGTAGTATCATTAAATCTGCACATTACACATGAGGAAATTTAAGTGCATAGAGATTAAGTAACTTCCCAAGGTTTTACAACTGGAAGTGGCAGAGCTGGGATCTGAACCCGAAAATTGCATGAATCACAGATAAATCACAGTGTAAATCAACATTATGCCCCTGTGGTCTGTATGGACCTACGGCGCATCTCCAGTTCCATTTCTCCCATGCCCTACACGCATCACTGTTCCAGGCAGAATGGCTCATTCTAGTTCTTAGACATGCTAGTGCACTCCCACCTCGGGAGCTATGTACTCACCTCCCCTACCTGGAGTGCTCCTCTCTCAGATATGTGGAAGGATTGCATAGAATTACAAGCCCTTCATGATTCACAGTCTCCCTTTTCAGATTTAAATTCCTCTGCAGTAGTGATTGCCACCTGACCTATTTTATATGTCCTCAAGGATGGCAGAGACTCAGTCTGATTTGCTCAGTACTGTATCTCTTGAACCCACAAAAGTTTCCAGTACAAAGAAGCCACTCAAATATTTGTTGAATGCATGAATGAATAAATAACCAATTTACTTAGGTACTTAATGAGGGGTTTCTTGGGTATCACAGAGCAGAAGAGGTAGCACCTCTTTAGTGACTTTCTGTGGTGAAACAGGTGGGAGCCGGGGCAGGTTAGAAGAAGCACTTGGGAGGAGGTCGGGTCTAGCCCTGGCTTTGTCACCAGTGAATTATGTCATCTTGGTGAATGGAATTCATCACCTTGATCTCCATTTCCTTGTTTTTAAAATGATGTATTGAAAGATGCTTATTTAGGGACAAAAACGAATTATAAAACATAGCCGAATTTATATGGTATGGGCACCACTGGTAGAAAAACCAATTTAGTATATGGCATCAAGTTCTCAACCAGGGGTCATTTTGCACCCTGTGCCCCCAAGGGAACTTTGGCACTGTCTGTAGGCATTTTTTGGTTGTCACAACTGGGGGCTTGTGGATGAGTTATTGGCATTTAGTATGTAGAGGCCGGGGATGCTATTATACTGTGATGTACAGGATAACACCCCAGCCCCCAACAAAGAACTATCCAGCTCAAAAGTGTCAAAAATGCTGCAATTGAGAAATCCTAGCATAGGCAAATGGAGCTACTTGGGAGTTAGGATGAAGCCAAGGGTGAAAAGCAGAGCTAAAACAGAACTTGAAGATGGGGCTACTAATAGAAAATAGAAAAGCATCCTGTTCACATGCAGGAACCCAGATCACTATCTTCAGGAACACTGATAATAGGGATATCAGCACAGTGGTGGGTGAACTTGGAAGACAATGACCGCAGATGGACAGGAGCTTATCTGACTGTGCCTCAAACTACTTTCCCCAGGGCATTTTGTGATTACGCACATCCCGGCCCATTTGTTTCTAATTGCAGTAAAGACCATGCTCTGTTATATCACTAAGGTGAATATCATCAAGTTTTAGAGGAAATAAATTCACAAGATGCTCCATAAAAGTAATCTGTACGTTTTGGCACCCAAGTCCATCAAGTAGTGATGAGGCAAGCAGGAAACCTAATGAAAATAATACAAGGAAATCTTTTCATCAACACCCATCCCTAATGTCTCAGCTGTCAGGTCATTGTTTTGGTTTCTGTAGGTGGACTCTGCATCCGAAGCCAACATAGGAAACTCTGATTTTAAACAAGCCTAAGTAGTAATTTTTTACCACATGACCTAAGCCAGTTAAGTGGTGCCAACCCTGCCTCCATTAAGATGTAGTGATTTTTAAGTGTATTTATATTATTGCTTCTCTGTTTCGCATGCACAAGTACACACACACACACTTAGAGACAGCAGAATAGGGGCCTTCAATGTTTGTGATGTAGTCACTACTTTTTTTTTTTCCAAAGGAACATGCACAGAAAGTTGAAATGGGTTTAAATATTCTTACTTTATTGCCAAATATAGCAGTGGAATCCTTTGATGTTTTGTGATGACTGCTTATTTCTCGGGTAAAAATGAGCATTTCGTGACATTATAATCATCTTACTTTATCTGTAAAGAGAGTTAAAAGTGAGAATCACTTTCTACTATGCCTTATAAAATAGCCTGGTGAAGAAGTTTATAGAACCCTGTGATAAAGGATGACCCTCAGGGACATGGACCCCACCAGGGAGTATTTACTGAGGTAAGCAGAGTTGCGTGATAGGCGTGTGAACAGGGATGGGGGATAGGGCAGGGACAGGATATCCTCTTCATCAAACATACATTGCTTTCCTCATCATTAATGTAGCAGAATTATACAAAGTGTCCTGGCTCAAACACTTAGAGGACCAGAAACTGAACCCACCCTTCCATTAGGTTCAAAGTGAAATGATCATACAAGGAAACTTGTAATGTCCTGTCTAGAGAATGTGGCCAGATAATGAGGATTTTAAACATGGCCTGGTGACAGTGTAAATAGGTTAAACTACTTCTGCAAGGTGCAAAGGAAACATAAAAGATCCAAATACTGGAAGAAAATAAAGCTTAGTTGCAGGATTGTTTATATTAGAATAGGCTCATTTTTTTCTTACTCTTCAGGTGGCATTTCCATCTTGCTCCCTTGGGTAGAAAAGCAAGAGGAAAGAGATTACCTCAGAATACACACAGACATTTTACTGGTACTTGGTGCTTGATAGGAGTTCAATAAATGGGTATTTAAAAAATCACTGAGTAAGCACCTATTTTATGCCAGAGACTGGCTAGGAGATATAAAAATGCAAACAGAATAAGGACTTGGCTTCAGAACTTCAGGAATTTACAGTGCAGTTGGAGGTGATAGATCCACTAATTACAGTTTATAGTGGGTTGGCAAATCATGGCCCATGGTCCAAATCTGGCCCACGACCTATCTTTGCATATAATTTTTATTGGAAAACATCCATGCCCATTCACTTACATTATTATATATGGCTGCTTTAACACAACAACATAATTAAATAATTGCAACAAAGACCATATGGCTATCAAAGTCTAAATATTTACTCTCTGCTCCTTTACAAAAAAAAAAAGTTATAATACCCACCTATCAGGAATATCAGAAGAGAAGACAGAAAAGTCCATCTCAAAATTGAAGAAAGAGAGAAAACTTCAAACTGGAGGACTCACAAAGTACCCACAAATAGGAACACTTTCAGGAACTCACATTTGCCTCTCAATACCTGTGAAGTAGATGATATGATTGCCACAGTTTCACAGATGGAAAACTAAGACATGCAGATGCTAAATAACCTTCCTAACCACTCATGACTGTAGACATTCATTTAATCCTCAAAAACCTTCCTTCAAAATAGGTACTCTGATCATGAAGCAGTACCTTCAAATATCAGAATATATAATGTTAAGCCAGTTTATTAGATTGGTCTATTTAGCCAGACCATAACTCAATCATGAATGTAGGACTTTTGCTTCCAACCATGGTAAATTAACTGGTACAGGACTTGTCCTCTCACCATAAGCAACTAGAAACATGAAAAAATATATATAGAGAGGAAAAAACCTGTTTTTAGATAATGAACATTAGACAGTACAGGACTGTCTAAAATAGGAACAAATGAGGTAAGCCCTACAACCCATCAGTTGTCCCTTCTTTCTGCTTAAAAAGCACTTATCTGCCAGTAAAACAAAACTCAACCCTCTTTAAAGGAAAAAAAATTCAGGCTATCAATATCATTTTATTAATTAATATCTACCATTCCAATCAACATACTAAGAAGAAAAATATGAACCATAACCAAGAGAAAAATCTTCAACAGAAACAAGTCCAGAGATTACAGAGATAATAGTAGAACAAGGGTTTCAAAACATCTCAAGGATTTAGAGAAAAAACATCCAAATAATAAGAGAAATGGAAGAGTATTTTTAAAAAAGTAAATGGAATTTCTAGAGAAGAAAATACAATGTCTGACATGAAAAATTAACTGGATGGGCTTAATAGATAAAAAGAAGACCAGTGAAACTGAAGACAGTGGAAGAGAAAAATCCCAAAATGAAGCACAGAGAGAAAAAGGCTGAGAAAAAGTTAACTGAGCCAATTACCTCTAACCAATATAAAGTGTTAACATAGAGATTCAGATGAAGAGGGGAATTGAAATAAAATTTGAAAAAATAATTACCAAAGTTTTACACATGCAAGAAGCTTAAATAATCTCAAAATGATAAACAGATAAAACATCAAGTCACATCATAATGAAAAAACTGGAAACCAGAGAGAAGAGAAAATCTTAAAGGAGCCAGAAAAAAGATAGATGTTACCTACAGGGGATAAAGATAAAAATGACCACAGACTTATGAGAAACAGTAGAAGCCAAAATCCTGAAGTAATCATACTAAGTTCTAAAATAAAAAGAGTCAATCTACAATTCTATATCTGATTAAAAATATCTTATAGAATTTAAAGAGAAATAAATAATTGTCTACACAAAAACAGTGCTGAGATAATTTGTTATCTGTTATGTATAGGACATAAAATATTAAAGGATTTCTTTCAGATAAAAGGAAAATGATAGCAAGTGGAAACTTGGAAGACAACCACAAAAGAGTAAATATGTGGATAAATAATTACATGTTTTTAAAAGGTAATTGTTTAAGTTTTTAAAAAGAAAACACATATAGAAGCAAAACCATGACAATACTTGTTCAAAGGACAGAATATGGAAACTAGAAGTGTAATGTTGTAAAGCTTTTTGATTAAACAAATAAGTGTGATGTAATTGAGTGTAGACAATTATAAGTTAAAGATTCTTATTGTAAATTCTGGAGCAAATGCTAAAAAATAGAATAGCTAATAATTCAACAGTGGAAAAAAGTATAATATCCAAAAATACTGAATCCAAAAAAAAAAGCAAAAAGAAACAAATGTGAAGCATGACACATAGAAAATAAATAGCAAGACAGTAGACTTAATTAACTGAATTGAAATGGTCTCTATACTGCAATTAAAAGGCAGATAGAGTTATCTCAGGCTGTTATCTCCCAGAGTAGCCATGAGTCATAGCCACTTTGTTTTCCTCACTGTCCCTCCTGTCCCTGAGATGCTGTGGTTTAATCTAGATTGAATTTATTTGGCTGAGACCAAGCTGCATCCGGAGCATGAACACAAGCAGCTTGGCTAGAAAGAATTGCAGAAATGGACAACAAAGTAGTCCCTATGGGAAAGCCCTCTGTGAAAGTGGTCTGGGGCCCACCAGCTCTCCCCTGCACCACCAGCACACAGTGATAGGGAGGAAAGGGGTGGTGAGAACATGTGGATGCAAGGAAATCTGGAGGATGTGCCCATATGCGGAACATGGATGGGGTGAATCACCCTAGTGGTCTATCTAGGAGGGAGAACATGGGTTGACCACATTCAGGCGGAAGAGGGGCAATGTCCTTCTGCCATCCTGCTTCCTATCAGCCTGACCCAGGGCCTGTGTCATCCTTCCATTAAATTTGCCTTAAAGGACTAAGGCATTATCTTCAAAAGACCAGATAAAAGGCAAATGTAGAACTTGAGAGAAAGAACGTACTAAGCAATAGTCATCTAAAATTTCAACCCAGTTAAAAAATCTAAACAGATTTCTCAAGAGATCTGAACAGACATTTCAAGGAAGATACAGAAATGGACAATTGGGACATGAAAAGATGCTCAACATCATTATATTCAGGGAAATGCAAATAAACAATATTGTATACCATGTTATACATGCTAGGCTGGCTACAATAAAAAAGATAATCACAAGTGTTAGTGAGGATGTGGAAAATTCAGAATTGCCCCCTGGGGACTTGTCCCACTGATGTTCCAAAGCCCACACTCTTACCTTTGTGCCAATCACAGGAAGGATGGGGCAGATTCGTCACCTATAAAGTGAACCTGCTTTTCTTCATAGATTTTCGACTTGGGCATTTCCAGCTGTTGTAACAGGACTAGAATGTCTTGAGTGACAGGCACACAACATGAAAAATCAAAGCAGGGGAATGGAGTGGAGAAAACAACTTAAAGGCCTTCATACCTCTTTTAAAAGTAAGTTATCAGGTGGAGTTTAACGTTTAAAAATCTCAGTCCTTTCAGTACATATAAGGCCTGAGACTATATTTAACATTTTATGCTTAGAGAACACCAGGCAGGGAATCCCCAGCTGCACGTAGGTTCCTGTTCTTTTATTGGAAATACTATTTTACATGGTTGTGAGTAAAAATGAAATATGGTGATGAGTTGGAGTTACTAAAAATCTGTCCTAAAAATTACCAGAAGTTTCTCTAAACACATTCAGTCTAGTTTTTACTGTATCAAAGAAACCACAGTTCGACTTCCTCATTATTGCTGTGAGGTGAACAATAGAGTATCACACTACAGTTCAGCTTTGTGACATATATGTTGTAATTATTTAATGCTTATCATCTCCAGGTTGTTTGGACAACACATCGTTTATAGGGTTTATTTTCCAGTAACGATAATCCCACGAATCTTGGTTATTTTTCCGTCCTTGGTTCCCTTTCTGTGCTTTTCTCCTGTGGGGTAAGGTCTCTGAAGCTTGCCCCTGAAATATGTGCCTTGAATTCTGAGATGGTTCCACTAGGTTTGTGTAGACCTTCTGATGGGTAAGTTGCAAAGCATGTGGTTTGTATATGAATGTGGTTTTCCCTTTAAAATAAGTTGGTTAGAGTTGACAGAAAATTAACAAAAAATGATGTCTGCACAGGGTATTGCTGCTTTATTTGTAGTAGCAAAATACAAGAAACAACCCAAATTATCCATCGTTTTAAGACTGGTTGAATAAATTATGATGCATCTGCACATTGGTGTGTATGCAGCTGTAAAATGAGATAGAGTATCTTTATGTCTATGTGTAATCCCTGGATGTAATATTAAATGAAAAAAGCAGGGTTCAGAATAGTGCTTATGATATAATCAATTTGTGTGTGTATGCATACACATATTTGTGTGTGTGTGTATATACATATAACTTTTACTTTCAAAAGAAACAGTGGAAGGGTAACCTAAAAACTAATAAAAACATTGCCTATTTGGAGAGGTAGGATGTAGGGAAGAGGAGGCAGGGATGAGAGCTAAAGTTCGCCAAACTTTTTATTTTTTACTTTGACTTTGGAACTATGCAATGTCTTACAACATTAAAAAAAAAATGTTAAAAACCTGTGCTTCACCCCATGAAAATCTAGAGCTAACTAAAAAAGGAGTTAGGTGAAACATTCCTTAATAACAAATCTTAAAGATAAAAAGGCAAGAAAATGCTAAGCAATGCAGACAGGTAGATGAGTCAGTTTATTTTTACTGAAAAGAATTATCAAGAGGAAAAATTAGCCTTTCTCTATATGTCATTAGATTCTAAATCAATTGCTGAGGTTTTGATATTTGCCATGAACAAGATCTAATACTGAAAATGTTTTCTTGTCCTCTGGGTGTAGAAAGAAACTAAACAACAGCATGTGAAAATTAGACCAAAATATTTCCAGGATGATCAAAGTGGAGAAGGGAGTGGTCCTTGTTCCTGTTTGCATTCTTTCCACTGACTTCTTAAGTCCCTCTCTTGTCAGGGTTATAAAATCTGTCATGTCATCAGATTTCACAGGTTTGTAACAAGTTGGACCCGGCAGGTTCTCGTTTGTCTGACGACCTGAGTGCTGGTTCATGGCTGTCACACACTCCTAGATGGAGGTCTTCTAGTTCACTTCCAGATGTACTGATTACTCCTTGGTTTTGCTGATCTTTTTGGGATTTGGAGGGTCATTCCGAATAGCCCCAAATTTTCTTCCAGACTTTGCTTGTCTTATAGAAATGGCTATCAGGAGGAATATTTTTAAATGGTTTTGTCATTTTAAACACTATAAATTGTTTAAGTGAATAGCAAGATGAAAATCAAAAAATAGTAAAAAATATTTACTGGAGCTAGAACAAAGGACAATTATGATATATAAATTGTATGGAGTGCATAGCTGGTGAACAACTGAAGAACTGGTAATTTAAAGGACATAAACTAAACTGAACACGGTGTATAAACTGATCCGCCAGTAGGATGCCACCTGGAGAATCAGTCCCCTTAGTGTGCAAACCTAGCTGCCATTTACTTGTTTCATCAAAGTGGAATGAAGTGCCAGAAAATTTCTTAGAAGATTTCTGAATGAAATGACTAGAAATTGGACTATTCATTATGTAAACACAGCTGCTGCCTTATTTTAAGAATTTTTACTTATTTTTTCCCCAAGATAAATAGCAACTGTTTTTGACACATTATGTTCCCTATAATGAAAGAACTTTGAATCTAGTTATACTTAGAAAATGGCCACAAAAGGTAAAATACCATACTGCTGCTCTTTTCCATGGAAACTTTTAAAATTTTGTTTATACAAGTCAAAAGTGGAAGAACTGCAAGGTTTTACTAAGTTTCTTTGGTTTAAAAGTGGGAATAAATACATATTTGGAACCAAAAGGATACTGATGGTATTTGTTATTTAAAAATGCTGCAAGGCATCTCTGCGAAAAGGTTTGAAATTTGAAAACTGCTGGTGCCTCCCAAAATGTCCACACATTTTGTTATCAGAGTGCAAAAATAGGTTAGTGAATGGGATCATATACATTTCAAATTAAACTTAGTTTCTTAAACAACCAATATCCAACAATGTTTTCCAATATACCATATGTAATGTAATCAAGAAAAAATTAATAAATAGTATGAAATACAAAGAGCATCTGATTCCTGATATATTCTTTGGTGACACTCTGTTTATGTGCAAAAACTTTTTATATCATGTTATTACTCCTAGTATCAATTATCTGCATTTGAATATGGGGATTTGGAATGCTTGCCATTTCCCATGTATCTCTTAATGCATTTCTAATCCCAGAGATTTGTCCACAGAACTAAATAGCAGTTTGGTAAACATTCTGCCCCTCTTATCAGCTAAACAAAATGGACAAAGATAGCAGCAGAGTGCACTCTAGCAGCCCATAATACAGTGTGAGGACTCTCTCCTTATGTTAATGTGTCACACAGAACAGGAAGACGTACTAACTAACATGTTTAAAAAAACTGAAAGACATTATGTTTTGAAGAGCTTGGCAGATATAAACAGAACATCGATCAGAAGGACTGGGTGGGAAGTCCCTTACTGTGCTCAAGCCCCCCGCATGCATAGGTGACCAGGCTGACTCTTCAGCCGCAGAGGAGGATGCCCAGCTTGCTGGCCCTCACTTGCAGAAGAGCTGAATTGCAGCTCTGGGGTCACAAAAATTTGAGAATTATGTGCAGAATCCATTGGGCTCCTCTTTGCTTGGCAGTACAGGCCAGAGATCACAACCACGCGCAGGCTCTGAGGTCAGCTGGCGGCAGGCGCGGCCCTTTCCCTGCCCTGTGGCTGAGCCCTCAGTCCCTCACTCTCCTTATTGTATTTGGGCACAGAACAATCACACCTCTTTCACAGGTCTGTTTTGAGGATTTAATGATTTTTTTTTCCTCTTACCTTGGATTTATTGATTTAAATCACATGTGCACCTTAAAACAATGCCTGAGACGTAGTAAACTTTTAGAACAGTATCTAATAATACTCCTTTGTCAGGAGAGGGGATAGAAATGTGAAATATTACCAAATAGTATGAAAAATAATAAGGGTTCATGATGAAGATGGTCTTTTTATAAATATGGTTCATAGAGGATGAGCACAGACAATAATCACCAAGAACTGTACATAAAGGAATGTTACTCTTTCTACGGATGAAGACTGAAAAATGTAACTGTTGTTTTATAGTCTTACAGAAATATCAAAAAGGAGTTAAATTAGATAAAAGTGTTAATCCAAGATAACATTACAAGGTGGTTTCTGTGTTGTAGTAGAAACTGTTGGTGCTCCCATCCACATTCAGGGGCACTCACCTTTCCTCTGGGAATGAGCCTTCCTTGTAGATCTCTGGAAATCTCTGGAAAATCCCATGGAAATCTCCACCCAAGGGCTTTTTCTGGCATGCTTATGCGTGAGAAATTGATGGCCCTGGAGCAGCCTCAAGGAGGTGATGGATGGGAGTTGGGTGATAAGTAACCCAGTTCCTCACCTCTGAGGCAGAAGTACTTAGTGCATTTCTGCACCATCTCCCAGAGGTCCTCCGCAGAAATCGGCTCGTTAGCATACTCCACACGGACATCTTCCCCTTTCTGTCTCACCCATGCCCTACCTTTCATTCCTGAGATCACCTCCCAAATCAACAACTTGCCCTTTAATTCTTATAGCATCATCTGTTTCTAGCAGAACCCCAAACTCCCCTCTACACAAGAGCCCTAAGAAAATTACACATAACAATGGTTTTTAAATTACTTGAGGGGTGTTCTCTCAGGGGCAGGAAGATAGACTACACAGCATCCAAAGGTTACCTTAAGCTATGTCATTCTCCTTCCACATATGTTCACACACATTTTAATTGGAATTTCTCTCTCCTGTTAGATGTGACTCCAAGGAGGAAGGAAAATGGATGTGAGGCTGGAATCCCAAACCCTTCAATTCTCCACCAGCTGCCCCCTGCTGCTCAGATGCACAGAGAAGATATGAAGAGGACACACTACAAAGAAAAGATATTGTTCATTATTTTAAGTCTGGCCTCAAATCCTCAGTGTTGGGCTCTGGAGAAGGAAACCCTGTCCTCTCTGTTCTCAACTTTTCCCTAAGGAGGAAAAGCAGCGCTTGAAATTGTTCAGGTTCCAGGCTGCTCACTGAAGCCACTTTTGCTAGGGCTGGTGACTCCTGTGAAGGAAACATGGTCTCCATTTATGATGTGGGCGGTGGGGCTCTGCATTTCGTTGTTACTCTGAGTTCTGACATGTGGTTTCAGCTTGAGGAGAAACAGCAGGCATGATAGCATCCTTGATTCAGGAGTATTTAGACCTAACTAGCATCGGAAGAATAAAATCCTTCCATATGATTTAACCTAACTCACTGGGGTACTACTTTGGCACAAAATCCTGGCTAGTAAGAAAGTACAGTAATTCCTGTTTTGCCACAATTGTGCATGCAGGGCCTTTTGAGGAGGACACGTGGCTAGCCAAGGCAGGAATTGGGATTTGAATATTCTTGGAATCCCATCTTAATGTGACTCCTGCATAAGATCAACCTCTCATTTGCTGGAAATGAGAGCCAGCATGGCTGCATTTGTATAAACCAGACAGAGTACAAGAGTCTAAGCTAAAAATGTGCTTTATTTGCTCCTTCCTTTTTATCCACATCCAAATGGTGGCCACTAATACAACTAAGTCAGGTCACAAGAGGCAAAGGAAAATAAGCCTTACAAAAGCTACACAAAGGGAAAGATTTTTTATACTCTAAAATCCAGGGCATAGCAGGTATATCACCTAGGAAGGTCCATCCTTCAATGTTTCCAGGTGCTAGAGGGAAGATTTCTTAAAGACTTGTCTTTGTCATTCATCCCACATATATGTATTAAATACCTACTGAACTAGTAGTATCACAGTGAAAAAATTACAAAATAAAGTTCCCACCTTAATAGAATTCACTCTGATCTGGCTGCCTGGTAGTAATAAAGAATCCAGACAGAATCCCTTCTCCATAGTGTTGTTTCAAATTCAAAAGTTACTTTTAAGGAGAATAAACAATTATGAAAGCACATTAAATGATTTAACTCATTCACATGGCAAAAAGACACGAGGAAAGTGCTCGATCTAGGTTTCTATTCAAGTTCTTCTTAGTTCATGACACAGAGCCAAGGAAAACCACTCTTTCTTCCACATGACCTGAGCTGATTGCATCCTACCAACTTCCTGGAGCCCTGAGGTGACATAGCCTTACAGTGAATCCAGCATTTGCAAAGCAGAAAGAAGAAACAGATAATCTGAGACTGGTTGACAACCCTTATTTGTGGGATTAAATGATTGTGAAGCCTGCACTCCGTGTGGATTTATGTGCGACACTATAGTAGTTGCACTGGTGTTGTGAGGGGTCTGTTTCTTTCCAGATACAAATATTTCAAAGGATTTAGAAATTGATACAAGGAAAGGGTGCAGTCAGAACCTCTGAGCTAACTGGAAGGTATTTGAAATGGTTTATTCAGTCATCTGAGGTTGAAGGAAGTGGTATCCAGATAGCATGAAGGTGTGGAAATGTGGCAGTCAAAGGTATTCAGTGGTGAACAGCTAAATCAGATATCATCTGAGGTGTCCATCAAAGGCAAGGATTTGAGGGGCCAAGTGGCCATGTCAAGAAAGAGCACTTATGCCATGGTTCTACTGACATTGAAAAGAATAAAAATTGAAGGAAGAAAATGATGTACTTGATTTTTAAAGTACTTGACTCCAGTATAGACTAAATCTCAGGGGCTTCCTGTGATTGATAAATGAATCTTTAATCTTTTCATGAGCAGAACTCAAATAGCTGAAGAGTAAATGTGCTGTGTCTCTCTGCAGGTTGCAACTTCCATGCCAGTTGACTTTACAACCTTAGAAGAAATCTACAAAATAGGCAGTATCATTGGTAATGATACTCTTAGCACTGGGATGGGGTGACCTAGGATTACTCGGAGGAATGAAGGAACTCCAGCATCTAACTCCAGTGAACTTTCTATGTGGAGTGAAGAAACTCCTTTCTACTTTCTAAGAGCTTGTTCCTGCTCTGTCTAAAGACTCAAAATCTCCCTGGCTGGAGGGAATTATATTTCAGTGGGAAGCCAGTGAGCCACAGCCTCAAACTGTATTGTATCTAAAAATACAACTAAATTAGATTCCATCATACTGGGGCAGGGAGATTACAATGTCAAGACTAGTAGGATGTGACTTACCCATCAAAAGAATTGGAGCAATTTTCTAATTCATATCAGGAAAATTCTGGGGAGTATGTCTGTGCTTGCTTGAGCAAAGAGGGAAAACATAATTTTAGATTGAGCTGAATCTATGTGAGTGCCAGAATTCTGGATACAGTGTGACCTCAACAGCTGGAAGTAATGATAATTGTTTGGTTGAGTGACAAAAATAAAGTCTCAGGTGGCTCTTGCTAAATCAAACTGAGAGGGCAGAAAAATTTTGGAATAATGTCAATAGAGAAATGCAAAGATATAGGGAGACAAAATGTTTTGGAGTAAATTTAATGTATGAGGTTGACTTCTCCCCACTTCACTAACCCATAGAGGGCTCTGAAGACAGTATTCATCAATGCCTTGATACCTGTTCTACAGAGGGAGTCCCGGCAGGTCAGGGATCTCCTAGCTCGTTGTAGCCTAGAACTGCTGAGAAGATGCAGTCACACTTAATTCCCCAAGCAAGGCAGATGTGATTATTATAATAGGCATCAGGCACTGTGTGATCATCAGAATGGTCCAGTCTCCTCTGCAAAATCTTTGTCAGTGGCTAGATAACTTGGAATTCCTAGGCTGACAGCAGATGGTGAATCCATTAAGGTCCTACTTGATTTTTATATTTGAGTAAGGACAGGTCAGATGAACAAAGGTCTGGCTTGGACATAGTCATAATGGCTTCAAATAACCCTTCATTTGATTCCCATGCTCAAAGCCTTTGGATTGAAGAAGACAGGGAATGCATAAGAAAAATGGTGCAATAACAACCCAGCAATATTCTTTGAATCTCCCTGTTGGCGTTCCTCAAAGGACTCCATGGCTATTTAAAGAAAACTATAAGAAGGAAAAGGGAGATACCCAGATCTTTATGGTCAAAAGGTAAGTTTTAACTTAACACTGATTATTTGCAGCTAGCCTCCTGAAAACCTCACTGAAAATTGCTCTAGCTACATGTTTACAGCACTCTAGGATGGTGAGAGTACTGACATAGTGGACTCAGGCTACAGGTTCTGGACCCCAGGGCCCTGATGACACCAGAGTGGGAACTTGGTGGCCAGGGATCTGTCTTGTTATACTGTCACAGCTAGAAGGCTTGAGCACCAGCCTTTGATCTGCCAGGGGAAGGACTGATACGATCATGGATTTTAAAGGCCCCAAAGCCTGAAAGCTGGGGTACCTCCCTCAGCATCAGATGTTGGTCCTATAGGATATATCCTCCTGGTCCAGATTTCAAAGGGCCACAGAAGATCATGCACTTACTATCAGTTTTATCTCTGTAAGCTTCTCAGTATGCACTGTTCCTGAAGACCTAGTGTGTATAGTATATCCTTTACTTATTTGTTTGATAATGATGTTATCCAACGACTGCTTGTAACTAATTCCTGAGGCCAATGAATACTGTCTGCCAAGAGTGGGGCAAATGAGGGTCTGTTGATAATAGAATTTTGACCAGAAGATACAACCCAGCCTGTGGCTATTTTCCCAATTACTGAATGTAAAATTAAAATACAATTGGTTCTTATTATCCACAGATTCATATTTATGCATTCATCTACTCACTAATTTATTTGTAACCCAAAAATTAATACTGACAGAGCTTTTGAGGCCACACATGGATGTTCAGGGCAGTAAAAAATTTAATTATCCATTGCACATATTTCCAACTGAGATCCGTCCAGAAAATGATCTGTCTTCTTGTTCCAGCTCTCACACACAGAAAGCAGAGGATGGAGATGGTGGGGGGGAGGGGGGGAGTGCAGTGCAAGGAGTGCCCCCTCTGCGACTGGCTGGATGGTGTTTGAGCTCTGACTCTGCAGCCTGTTAGTAGGGCGGCCTCAGGCAGGTCACTGAACACTTTTGAACCTTGTTTTTGCTTTTGTAAATTAAAGAATACAAAATTTATCAGGATGAGTTGTTTGTAGGATTTTTTAAAGTTACAATCTATGTGAGATATATATATATATATATCCTAGGAGAAATGGTTCAGTGTTCACTAATCTCATGTGGAGGTAACTTCGCATTACTACCATGAATAACAAGAATTACAAAAGTATATTTCTACCAACAGATAGAAACCATATTTGTTCCTTGACCTGTTATAATTCCTGTTGTAAAGTCGGATGGTAATACCATGTATCTCTTACGTGTGAGCTTAGATGAATTATTATATGTAAATTTCTCAAAACAGTGTCTGGACAGTGGTAAAAACCATGTAAAGTTTTTGCTATTACTATCATTGTTAGGAATGGCTAAGTGAAATCTTCTGGAGTTTTTTCTATCCACAATAGGAATAAATCAAAGGCCATACCACAGACTTGGTGAAATTAGAAAAATTTGCAACATCGTTAAAGGCTTTAAAGATGTAGGGGTGGAAATTCTCATCACTTCCATAGTTAGCTGTCCAGTTTGGCTTATGAAAAAAAAAGAGATGGATCACAGAGAATGACAATAGATTATCAGAAGTTTAATCAAGTGGGGATTCGATATTGCAATTTTGTACAAGATGTGGTCTCTTCATTGGAACAAATCAATATAGCCCTTCCTAAGCACCCATTGATTTGACAAAGCTTTTTTCTTTATCCCCAAAGCAGTAAATAGCAGAAGTTTATTTTCATGTGACAGAGATAGCTGTACATCTTCACTGTCTTGTCACAGGGTTATGTCAATTTTCTAGGTCTGTGTCCCAGGTGATTCTGCAGAAACAAATAATTACCTAATCAGTACTCAGGACGTTACACTGACCACTACCCTACTGACATCATGTAGACAGAAAACATAGCAGGATCCCTGTTACCTTGATAGGGATATGAGGGACTCAGCCCCACTTCCCCCTAAATATATTCCCATGAATTCAGGTAGTTAAATCAGTGATGAAGTTGATCTGAAGTTTTTAATAATGGAGCCAGGACATTTCTTCCCTTGTAGGAGAGTTTCCTAAGACTAGTGGCTTTAAAATAATAACTCATTTTTAAGATCAGTTTCTTCTTAAGGGACAGAGAACAATATGAGTTTGTTATAGTGAAACTTCAGATATTTGTCTCTTTTAATGACAGTTCTTCCTTATACAACTGAGATAAAATTACAGATCTAATCTGGAAGGCATGTGCAGTAATATTGAAATCATTATGTTGTTTTTCATGTGTACTTTTAAAATGCTTACATAAACATTATCTCATTTGGTCCACAGAATAACCCTCCCAGGTGAGCAGAGCAGCATCAAAAATTCTCTTGGTCAGTTTTTATTGATAATCCATAATTTTAAACATATTTTCATGATACTATAAAATAAGAAAAGATTACCACATGACCGTATATGTCCTCAGCTGCTCTAGAAGTGATCCAAGGACCACTAATTTAAAAACTGAAACACCTGTATATTCTTAATGACATTACTCTCACTGGTTTCAGTTTCTGTCATCACTTTAAGTTTATATGAATTTGATGAATTTTAACATTAATATGTAAAATATAAAACATTAGGAAATTCAATAAAATAGAAAGTCCACTAACTATACAAATTTTAAATTTCTATTACCTTCTTATCTTTATTTAGGTACATTTTAGGTACATCCTATATATTTGTATATATGATTTTCTACTTTTCTTTTTTAAAACCTAACACCATTCCAAAACATTTCCAAGATCCACAATTCCATAGACATCATTACTGTAATTTTAAATGACTGATACTATATTTACTGTTTTAAAATGTTTTGAACATGGTTTGAATGGACATTTAAAAATGAATCTCATGGGAGATAGACATTTGGGGATATATGAAGTAAAGAGGCATTTTTTCAATAATATAAATGCCTTTGCATTTTTTAGAAGCTGGACCCAAACCATGTTGCTAGTCGTTTGTAATGTGGCTCCTCCCTGTGAGGCTTCAGCGTTCTCGCGGACCTTTCAGCCTGAATACAGAAATAGAAGACTTTACCCTAGGTTTAGTGTGTAGGCCTATTTTTAGATATACAGCGTCATGACCTAAACTTAATAAAATCAAACACAAAGGGATGAAAGTGGGAACCTTCTTTGCAGAAATTCCTTTGCAGTTATATCCTGCCTTAATTCTACCAGAAGAATTCCCAGAGAAATCAATAGGAGATTAAAATAAATATCAATGGTAGGATACAGTCCAAATTATGTTATGTGCTAAAAACTTTTAAACATGACAGGTTAATTGTTTCACAGGATGATTGGAATTTGGGGGCAGTATTTTCATGAGGGAAAAACCAACATTTTGACTGTAGATAAATTAGTACATAGCACTTATCTATGGGAATTACATCCACCCATTGTTTTATGACACTGGTTTCTGCCATTTTAAAGGGACGTTTCCAGACCAGGCAGCCTGATTCTGCATTAGTGGGTCAAGTTTCCAGGATGCTTTTATTTTAAGTAGGACAAACAATATATAAAGTGAAAAAGATTTTGTCTAACACTCCTTGCTTAACCACATTATTCAAAAATTATTAAGAAAAAATTATAATATCACAAATGAGAAGATTCAAAGGTAAGATTGAGTAATGAATGACTTGAAACCCACTGGCTACAAAGTGTTACAACTAGTACATAGGTATAGATAGTGTTCAGGTTGCCAAACTTAACTTCTAGAGCACTTTGAATAGAGTTTTGTATAAAAGTCAGATTTTGCATTCATTAGTTAACTTTGCCACAATGCCATATAACAAATGCCCAGCCTTTGACACTTCAGTTTCTCTGAATCACTTTTTCTTTTTCTGAGAAGTGGATAACAATGAATTTCTGAGAAATGAGAATTAGATTTAAAAAAAGCAACATAATTATACAAGGGTTTAGTGTTCTAATAACTAAAAGTCAGGAGTTAGGCCACCATGGGCAACGATTCAGCCTTCCAGGGCCCTGAGGATCCTGTTTCTTTTCCTTGCCATCACAAGGTGGGCGCCACAGCTCCAGACATGTCTTTATTCAAGGTTGGTTATGGGATAAAGGAATGATGTCATTGATGTCTGTCCCTTTCACCAAAACATTAAATAAATTAATAAAAGATTTTCCAGAAGCTCCCTTGCATCTATCAACTTATGTCTCCTGTCTAGAGCTGTACCATATGACCAATCCTAGATGCAATGGAGGCTGGGAAATAGGGTAGAATATTTTTGGTGGAAGCACAACTGGATTGTATAGCCCCTTATGTATTTTCTTTTAATTATCTTAAATGTACTTATCAGAGCTATAATAATATTTTGGATAAATATGGGCACAGAATAGATGTCCACTAATCCTCCATGAGGCCATATCCATGCTTGTTTTGTTCAGTCCTGTAATTCCACTGTCAGAGCACTGGATCTGTAGGACCATTGTTATATGGCACAGTGGTTGACACATATGTGGTCAATAAATAAATATAAGTGGCTGAATCAGTAATATTAATTTTAAAGATGATATTCAATTCAGTTAACATTAAATAAGTGCCTATTATATTCAAATTATAGACTATAAATGTAGTGATTCTAACAATGCCCATACACTGAAGGGAACTATGACCTGATGCGCAGGTAAACTTGAATCTAACCATGTTGCCAAGTCTTGTGTGTTAGGAGTATAATCAGAGATTTAAAAAAAGCATCCTCAAAATATAAAGAAATAGCAGTTATTTTCCACTGGAAGTTAGTTGGAGGATTAACTGGAAGATTGAAGGAAAACACCAGGAGAGGAGAATCTAAGAGGAAAGGATCAACTGGGACAGTGGTAAAGATTAAAATGACAGTGAGAAAACTTCCCAAAGTGGTTCATAGTCATTTGGAAGAGAAAGAACAGACCTGTGAGTGAATCTTCTGGGAACAGGACAAGATGGGTTTTGATTATTTAACAATTAAGAGGAAGTAAAAGTACTTATAAAGTTAAAAGATCCTAATATGAAGATAACAGAAAAGAAATACATGGAAATTAAATGAGAAGTCTAGTCCACAGGGAAGACTAGTTGGTTGAAATGGAAGCATTTTTTTTTCCTGTGAGAACTAAGACCTTTAGCAGTAAGAACAGTAAAAAATAAAAATTAAGTACTAGTGGAAAAATGCTGCTGCCTCTCATTAACTTTAAAAGCTCAGCACAGACTGAGTTTGTTATCAAGGAAAGTATAAGAGAACTCCAAAGTAAGCCAAAGTGGCTCCAAATTTACCTTAGGTTGAAATAGGTCCAATTGAAATTTTTTTCCTATACTATGTGGAAAGAAAACCTCTATCTACAGCATGTTAGTGTTGCTATATTCGTTTTCTTTAATATTAGTTTCAGCAGATATTTTTAAATGATTCAGGCATGAAAATCTGCCTGAGATTAAAAACCTGCTGTTAGCCCAAGGAATGTAATAGTAAATGAAATGTCAGAAAGAACTCAGTGTACATGTTTGAGCTTGTAGAACAACTGTGTTCAAAGGAAATTAAACTGAAAAAATCTTCTGTTTCAATATAGCCAATATACGACTAAATTGAACAGTTTATGAAACTCCTGCTCAGTGTCTACATCATAAATGCTCACTAAATAAGTGTGCATTCCTTTTCTGTGATGCTAAGAGCTAATGTTTATCGAGCATTTACTATATACCAGCTATGTGCTAATTATGTTACACATTTTCTTATTTAATTTTCACAGCAACCTAATGAGGTAGAAACTATTTTTAATTCTCTTTTAGTAATGAGAAAACTGAGAAACTGCAGTCTGACGTGATGATGCAGTTATTAAACAGAAGGCAAGACTTGGGCCCATGAATCTTTCCCACCCTTAGCCACACCCTCACGTGCTATTCCTGCTGTTTGGATTCACCAGGTATGCTTAAAAAAAAAAAAGAAATCTTGGAAGACTGACATACTCTTGATATTAACATCCAGGACTTTATCTTATTCTTCTTATTAAATTCAAAGTGCCAGTATTCTCAGATCTATAAAGAAGGCTTCCTTTAAACATTAGATATAATTGTTTAGCCAGTTCCTACCAAGAAATATGTTTATCTCTGGTAATGAGTCATTCTCAATGTTTGAAAAGTTTTTGTTTATTGTGCTAGGGAAATATAAAATATGTTTTATGTTATAGTAAGTAAAAGAGTTTAAGAAATGTATTAAAACTATAGTATTCAGGTGTGTTCCTGTTTACATATTCTCTTTAATGTTTAATTGGGAAATCTTTGGTTTGATTTTCCTTCTTTAAAAGGAGAATGTTCATATCCTAAAGCTATAAATTTAACTATTATATTCCACATAACAGTAGTTTTTCAAAGTAAAAAAACACAAACACAAATAAGCTAGTCCAATAAAATGCCGCCTACATGTGAATACTACATTTTTTAATGACATTATATTGAAATTATGTTGATAGAAATACAATGTTCTTAATTAAGTAACTGCTTCTGTGGTTACTATAAGCACTTCCTCTCCCACACTAGCGTGGCGCGGGGGAGCGGCTATGTGAGAGGGACCTGGGAGTGGTGTTTGCTGTGGCAGGATTTGGGGCTTAGAACCAAGGGAAATGGAGATTTGAGGAAAGAAGGAGAGTAAACTGGAAGCAAGGAATGTCTGCAAACTTAAGTCTATAAATCAGACAGTGTACAAACAGCAGCCCAACTGCAGTATCTTACAGAGGATCTATCAGCCAATTTAGGAGGTGGAGCCTAAAAGATTCCCGGTGGGCACAGATAATAAGGTAAGGATTCTTTTATAGCTTGGCAGCAGTAGATGTATATAATGGGAAAGAGATCAATTTTAGACACTTAGAATTATTAAAGTCTCATTTTCCCAACTGAGTCCCTCAACGTGGACAGCTCGGCTAATGGGATAATTTAACCAGGAATGAAATTTACCCCGCAAATTCCTTAAGGACTGATACAAGAAATTTTTACTAAGGTGCCAAAACTAGAATTTATTAAATTGTACCATGGACATTCTACAAGCAAATCTAATGTTAAAAATATTAAAAGATTTTTTTTACAGCAATATCCACAGGGGCTTTTATTCCTTGACCTCATTTTGCTCCTAGATCCAAATTCATACAAATTAAGTGGTGAAAACTGACAAATGCTTGAATTACCTTAAAATGACACATTATGAATTTAAAGTTAGGAGAGATGATCAAATATTTGCCTAAAGTCACATAACTAGTTGCAGGCCTAACAAAAAAATTGTTTATGAGCATAAGAATATCTTAAGGAAATGATAATTTTGGGAAATTTCCTTATGATGTAAAAATCCTCTGGATAAAAATGGTGTGAGATTTTGCACCTAATGAATTATTCTACAGTAAAACAAAACTGACTTTAGGATCTAATAATCACAGCTCCCATAATATTGGGTGCCTACAGTATACCATGCTTCATTTACATACATTATCTCATTTGATCCTCCCATCAACCCTCCAGAGTAGTTGTGCTCTCTGTACAGCAAAGATGATACAGGTAAATAAATAGGCTTCAGTGGGGTTGTGTGATTTGCCAGACCTTGGATTTGTAGTCACAAGTGCCAGGCTTCAAAACTCAGTGTTTTGCAGAGGTTGGATGTGGCTTTAATTATACCACTCCCATTTTATTTGTTGTTACATAAACAAGGAAAAGATATATTCCGAGGGGGCAGCCGATGAACACTTGAATCATATAATAAATTGATCATGATAATTGAAAGGAAATTTTGTATCATTGCCTTTGAACATTTCAGGCTAAATTCTTTCAGTTCCTTGAATTTTGACAGAAGTTTTGGTTTCTGTGGTAGAGGACATAACCCCCTTCGTCCTTTTCCAGGTTCAAAACAAACTGATAAATAAGGTGAAGAGTAAGGTTTATGGAAAATTTAAATGTAGGTTTAAAAACAGCAATAAAGGGGGAAATGGGCCCAGTCACTGAATCCCAGAATTAATCAGACTGACCACTCAGTCAAGGAATTAGGGACCACTGGTTTGGGGGAAAGCCTGCCCCCAGGAGCAATAGACAAAGTCTACAGCTGGGAGCCCCAATCTCTCAGGAAGGAAAATGGTTGCGCTGGTCCTGCATGCCCAGGTCTCTTTTGAAATCTTTCAGTCAGATAAATTATTCCATCCCCCGGAGCAGAGTAAATGGGCAGAGAGGGGTGGGCTTCCCATAGCAGAACTGCCTTCAGAGGAAGAAGACATCATCGTCCCTGCTGACGTTCCCCGGGTCAGGTCTGCTTGCTTCCTCCTGCTCATGGGGTAGCCTCCCGGCCTCTGTGTGGCTAGCTGGGGACTCTCTGTCCTGGACGTCAGCAGTCCCAGGCAGGTCACCACATTCTCAGCCCACCTTACCCCTCGCTCAAAGACCAGTCACTGCTCCTTGAATATCTTTTTGACACCACTCATAGGCAATGTGTATTTTCCTAAGAAGCCTCCAAAATGGGTCTTCTACTCAATTACTTAATCTAATCCAGGGTTCCTCTATTTAAAGTTGAAAATTTACTCCCCACTTGACTTCCCATCCCAAATTATGTCCAACCGTACTTTGCAATGTAACATATCACTGGTTCTGCAATGAGATTTAATGATATTACCACATGATTTAATAAAATACATAAATTCTGCAATAATAAAATTCCAGTAAACTTCAATAGATGCCCTCTTCTGCTGTCAAAGTCATGGAGAAACAAAGGCTATATATACCTGCTAAACTTTAAGGAAATTAATTTTTCACATTTGATTTTCTTGACAATATGAGTTAAAAGTGAAGTAATTACCAACTTATGTTCTGCTCAGACTACATGAGGTTTTCTCAGTTTATCTGGATACATGAGAATGGGACCTCATACATTTTATTAATTTAACACAAGGTTACTGATATGTCTCTCCTAGAGTCCAAAGAGTTATTGATAGGACACACACAATTATAACCACACTGTCCCTCTACATGCCAACTTTAAGAAAAACAAGCGATCTTCAGGCCCTAGAACAGTTTTCCCAGGTAAAAAAATCCCAGGAGCTCATCATTTAACATTAAACTATAATAAAAGCTTGGCTATTTTTAAATGAGAGAAGGCATTATTAATTCATCTATTGCTATATGAACAGTCACCTCAAAACTTAGCAGCTTCAAACAACAAACATATTTTTGTGGTTCAGGAATCTGGGAACACTTCTTCTGGTTGGCTCTGGCCCAGAGCCCTCAGGAGGGCGCAGTCCGGCTGCCGTCCAGGGCTGTAGTCACCATTTCCAGCTTGCTCACAGGGGCGTCGGCAGCCTACAGCATCTCCCCAGCCGTTTCCAGACACCTCAGTTTCTACCTTGTGAGCCTCTCTTGCGCTGCCTGCGCGACCTCAGAACACGGTGTTCAGCTTCCCTCAGAGCCAGTGACATGGCAGGAGAGAGCAGCATTGCACTGCCACTTATGGCCTAGTTTGAGCCATACACTGTCTTCTGTCTTATTCTGTTCCTTACAAATGAGTCACTAAGTCCAGTGATACCTCAGCAGAGAGTATGACACAGGGTTTAAATACCAGGAACCAGGAAACGCCAGGGCCTTTTTGGGGACTGGCTCCCAAAAAAAGGTGGTGGGAAAAAAGTCTTAATTTTTGTTCTCACCATGATGCCATACCGGTCAGTCGATACAAATTAAGTAGACTCTATAACTTGTTAATTTAAAGTGCATGGGGTAAATCTCTAGCATAAAGGTTCAGTACAATGTACCTTCCATTTCTGGGAGAGAAACCTGCCCATGCAGAGCTTCTTCACGTGCACCCCTTCTTTGAGCCTGGTGTCCTTGGTGCTTTAGCGCTGTGTGGACAGTGGACTTGGTGTGGTCATAGGGCTACCATGGATCTTGTAGATGTACACTTTAATTCTGTGCCATAGTCTAATGCCTCTGCTTTTTGTTGTGAAATTTGATTCCAGTGATGGTTTTCATCTTGTCTTCATATTTATTTCAGTCAGAAAAGCATTTGCAACATTTTCTTGAAATGAAACTACTATAGATGCTTTTGAGACCCAAGACGTGAGCCATAGCACACAGGACACTCAGCTGCCTTGTAATTTAAAAGCAAGTATATAAAGGCCAGCAGATTTACAGAAAAACTCCACTTAGCTCCATAACTTAATTCTTGCTTCAGCTGCCCTTGAGCACTCAGACCTTTTCAGCCTCTGGCATCTGTTGTGGTTTTCGCCGTCTATGCATCATGTGCAAGTGTATTTCAAGGTCAAAAAGCAACAGCTTTAGCTCTGAGCTGTCTGTGCCTGCTGAAGGCTTTTTTTCCCCCAAGCATCTTTGTCAAGGCCCTTCTAGACTTGCCTCCATAAAATGTTGCCTTCCTTTAAAGAAATATGCCATAATCTGCATTCATAGAACCACATTAAAACACCATATGCCCTGAGTTGTAAAGGTACTGGCCCATGCCAGGACAGTTACAAAGTTGGTCCAGTATAAACCTCAAAGTATTTGCTGCAAACCTTAGGGTGAAGACTCCATACGGTGTGTACATGTCATAGGAATCACCATGCTCTAGAGTGAGTGGGTTGGGCCTGTGTTCAGTCCTGGCTGTACCGTTCCTGGCTGTGGGATCTTGAGCACAAGCTACCAAACTTTTCTCCTCCTCAATTCCAGCATCCATAAACAGGCACAATCAACATAACGAAGTCGCCTTACAGGGACATGAGGAAGATTTAATGAGAATAGTGCACGGAGTCCTTCACAGAGACGCGCAGAGCAAACAGCCCGTGTGCAGCTTACTGCTTTGCATGTGCTGGTGTTGCCTCCAGGCTTTCTCCTGATGGTTGCCCTTTTATTCCTGCTGCCACTGCCTTCCTTATTTCCTCTTCTGTTCGCACGCGGGTTATGGCACCTGACTGGGCTCCTTATTTATGCTTTCTCACCCTGTAAATCCATCCTTCATACTGTCACAGCAGTTTTCTCTTACAAAAGCGCAGAATTGTTCATGCCACACTCTGTTGCTTTAATGCTCCAGTGGCTCCCCAGGGTCTACAAGATAATGTTCAGTCCCTAGCACGACATCTGGGCTCAATAATCTGCTTACAGCCTGCATTCCTCATCACACGCAGACGGCAGTCACACCGGACTCCTCATTGTGCCCGAGTTCACTTTCATAAACCCAGGACTTCCCTGCAAAAAAAAAAATCTGTCAGCCTGAAATTCTCTGTACTGTTCATGCTTCAGATAAGAGCTAAAAGTTCTTCCCTTTCTGCTGGATTAGCAGCTATTCCTCCTATTGTCCTCGCCATTTTTTAGCCTCATCACAGTGGTTTAAATGTTCATTTCTGCAACAACATTGTCAGCTCCTTGAGAGGAGGGGCCCTGTACCAATTCTTTGGACACAGTTCTAAGAGCCAGCAGAGCAGAGCAGATGACGAGGAAACACTTATGTAAATGAACTGGCAACTAGTGACATTCTAGGCTGGGATTTTTTAATTGTGAATTCTGCTCCTTTGCCAAATTAATTTGTTTATGTTTTGATAATTGTTGGCCTCTTTTCTATTTTGGTGGTACTGTGCAAGGAAACACATGGCCTCTTACCGGCAGCTTGCCTTTTGCTTGCCTGGGAAGAACAGAGGGAAAGTGGGAGGCAGTATATTCACAGTAGGGTAATTAAGATGTTAAAAATTAAATCTGAGATAGAATTGCTAGTTATGATAAGTAAACAAATCAATATAAATTTTTAAAATTAAAATAGCAAGCACTTTAGCAGCAGGAACACATATGGAAAGTGTTTTCTGAAATTATACTGTTGGTCTCTCACACTCTGCGAATCATCAGTTCTAACTTTTCTTAGAAACAGTTTCAGGTAAAAGAAATTCTCCTTTAACTGTAGAATTCTGCATATACCTTTCCAGTGTTCATGAATTTTATGTCACAGTCTCATTTATTTCTTGGTTTTATTGAAGTTCTAGGCCCAATGTGAGCCCTGTGGAGTCAATGAGCAGAAGCATCCTTTCTAACCCCTCTTAACGCTGGACTGTATCACAGTGAACACACCTCAGATTCTTAAGCAAGGTGCCCATGTGCCCTTCACTACTTTAGAGAAAATTAGGAAAGGCACCTCAGAGTCATGTATGGGAATCATTCCAGGTCCCTGAGTGCCTGCTAATACAGTCTAGTCACTTTCAAAATAAATGAAAACTGGTGTCCTAAATGCATATAAATATAAGCCATTCTTTGTCTCTATTTCAAGTAAAATCTTCACTGTTCTCTAAATATAAAATCCATATGCACTATAAAAAATAGGAAAATACAAAAAAAGAAGGGATATATTTTACCCTCCAAATATATCTAGTCTTTGTATTATAACCTTTCTAGATGTTTTCTCAAGTGTTTTACAGCCTCCCATATAGTTATAATCTGTTCAATCGAGTCTTGTAGAGTTGTGTCCTTATTTTGTCTTTTAACATAACACATTTTCCACATTAATAAAACTGTATGTAAAATTTAATGGTCACACGAATATATCATTTATTAACCATTCCCTTATTACTGGGTATAGTAGTGTGTTCTAAAGTTTTAGCCATTATATATAATGACTCTGTAAACAGTTTTGTGTCATAAAGCTTTTCTTCATGAGTGGGATAGACAGAAAATCTGTTTTTATAGCCTGCAGGTCTTCTGATTTCACTGAGACAGAAGCCCATTACCTTCTGGACACCAGGGGCAGCTGTACAAGGAGCACACAGGGCCTGGGCTTCAGAACACTCGCTCACTGTCCTGGGTGCCAGGATTGGTTCACGATGGAGAGGCATATGATGCAGGCCTGGACAGAGATTTTTCCCAGGACTTTTTGGCTGGGCTTTCCATTCAGGCTGCTTAGTTGGGAGGCAGCTTTGCTCATTGTTAGGAGGGAATCTGCCTGAATGGTGGAGAAAAAGATAGAGCTTTGAACTATATCATTTAAGCTTTGCCTTACTTGAAAAGCTCTATGCCACTCATTTTCAGTGTTTTGCACCAATTACTCAGTTATTTTAGCTTAAGCTAGTTTTGAATACTACTAGAAGCCTGAAATAATGCTGACTAATAAAAATTGGATCTTTGCAGGAAGTTAGCAAGATAGCTGAATATGAAGCCCCAAATTCTGCCTCCCACAGGGATGCCATTCCCTTTGCAAGAAATCCAGAAACCAGCTATGAGACCAACAGAAGACAATTAACAAATAAATAGTAGGTCCTGCTCTATCAGTAGTTCTTTTAAATGTAAATACATTAAACTCCCCAATGAAAAGATACAGAGTAGCTGAAAGAATAAAAAAATAAGATCCAACTATATACTATCTCTATTCCATTCTCAAGGTAGTAGAATTGAGAGCCCAGAAGTGAACCCGTGCATATATACAGTCAACGTGTCTTTGACAAGGGTGCCAAGAATGCACAATAGGGAAAAGATACTCTCTTCAACAAATGGTGTTGGGAAAACTGGATATCCACACACAAAAGAATTAAATTTGACCCTTATCTTACACCAGACACAACAGTCAACTCAAAATGGAGTAAACAGGTAAGCGTCAGACTGCAACTGTAAAACTCCTCAAAGAAAATAGGGGGAAATCTGCGTGACATTGGTCCTGGCAGTTATTTCTTGGATATGACACCAATGACACCAAAAACACAAGCAACAGAAGCAAAAAGTGCGACTGCATCAAACAAAAAGCTTCTGCACAGCAAGGGAACCAACCAACAGAGTGAATAGACAGCCTATAAAATGGGAGAAAATGTTTGTGCATCATCTATCTGATAAGCAATAAGTATCCAAAATATATAAGGTACTCCTACAACTCAACAGCAAAAATAGAAAAATGGGTAAAGGCTTTGAACAGATATTTCTCTAAAGAAGACATACAAGTGGTGAACAGGTAATATGAAAGAGTCCCAACCTTACTAATCATCAAGGAAATGCAAATCAAAACCGCAATGAAATACTACCTCATACCTATTAGGATGGTCATTTAAAAAAAAGTGTTGGCAAGGATGTGTGGAAATTGGAAAGCTTGTGCACTGTTGGTGGGACTGTAAATTGGTGCAGCCACTGTAGAAAACATTATGAAGGTTCCTCAAAAAAGTAAAAATGGAACTATCATGTGATCCAGCAATTCTACTTCTGGCTACTTATTCAAAGAATATGAATCAGGATCTTGATGAGTTGTCTGCACTCCCTTGTTCATTATAGCCTAATTCACAATAGCCAAGGGGTGGAAGTAACCTGAATGTCCAGAGATGGATGAATGGATACAGAAAATATGTACATACAATGGAGTATTGTTCAGTCGTTAAGAACAAGAAAATCCTGTCAGATGCTACATCACGGATGGACCTTAAAGTCATAATGTTATGTGAAATAAGCTGGTCGCCCAAAAAAGAAATTCCACCAATGAGATGTACCTTAATACACATCAAAGCAGAGGGTGGAATGGTGGTTGCCAGGGGCTGAGAGGAGGGGGAAACGGTTCAATGGGTACAAAGTTTCAGTCATGCCGTGTGAGAAGTTGTAGAGATGTGCTGTACAACATAGGTGCTTACAGTGAATGATACTGTACTGTACTTGTAAAAATTTGTTAAAAGAGTAGATCTCATGTTGTACATTTTTTACAATAGTTAAAAATATACATCTTGCCAGTAGAATTATTGAGTCAAAGATATGAATATTTTTGTGTCTTGCTAAGGATCATGAAGTTGGTTTCCAAAAGTCTCCTATCAAATTGTATTTCTGTAGCATATAAGACAGAGTCCCTTTTAATGCATTAGTGTTGAAATTAGGTATTCTCATTTTTAAGTGCTGGTTATATTTTATTGGCAAGAAATGACGTACCTGTTTATTTCTATATCTTTTATTGCCTGAAAGTCTCTGTGGTATGTCAGTTGCTCACTGTTGTTCTCTTTGCGGAGGGGTTTGGGTGGGGTTTAGGTAAGAGAAAGTAAAGAGGTAAGAGAAAGTAAAGTAATTATGAAAATTCCTATTCTTTTAACTGTGTAAGTTTAAAAATTCAGATGGCCAGTCTTTAGAACGCTTCCTTTCTAATTTCTTCTCCTTTCTATTAACACACTAGGTAGAATTCTGGGAAACAACATGTATTTGAAACCTACAGTTGATTCTCTTAATCATCAGGAAGTGCAACATGCCCTTGTGCTGAGCCCCCGTAGGAGCATCGCTCTGAGACACTGGGAGATACTGACAAGTTCATAAGCACCGAGAGTCTGCTTTCTGTATTTCTGGTTCGCCTGTTCATTGGAAGAGAAGTTTATGACATAATGCTTGCCATAGCTAGTCCAGTGATTCCCTATATTCTGATGCAAACTAAGGCCCACGCATTTCTTGAAGGTAGGGATCTTGTCTTAGTCAACAGTGCATCTCAAGTGCCCATATGTTTATTATATATAATTTATACTTCTGTAAAGTTTGTTTAATTTTTTAAAGAAATACTAACATGATGTGTGTCATACATTTGCATTGAATTTATAAAATGTGATGTTTCAAAATTCTGAATGCCATCAAAGAAAGGTATGGAACCTTGGTGTTTGTTGAAAGAGTCATAGATCAAAAGATTGAAAATCAATGCTTTGGATGGAAGAAATGTGAGAGAAGCCTGGTTTTATTAATTCTGGTATACACCTCATCCTAGCATGTTAGCCAACTGAAAGTTACCGCTCAATAAATATTTGTTGAATTCAATTCATGTTAATTTCTAGGAAATCAATTCCCTTGAAATGTCGTGTCTTTTATATTTGAGTATGTCCTTATTCATCTTAAAATCAAAGGCATAGTTTTCTAAATGTAAGATCTTCATTTTCAATAATGAAACATTGTTCTTGTCAAGTGCTATTCACTATCTTACCTGGGTTGGTGTTTCTAGAACCTTGAGCATATTGTCTTTTGATTTCCCCTTTAATCCAAGTTCTATTAGGAAATTAGTTCAAAATTGTACCATGTGAGATATGGTTAAAAATAATTCTCTGTCAGGGAGATACGTGAAATATTATGATTGATTTCTGTGGAAGGCTATATTTTATCATGTGTTAGTATCTTTTTCCCCCACTTTTATTGAGATATCATGGACATACAGTATTGTGCAAATTTAAGATGTACAATGTAATATTTTTTTATAATTTTCATACATATTAATGTATGATTCACATGCCATGAATTTACCCATTTTAAGTGCATGCACAATTCAGTGATTTTTAGTACATTTTATAATTGTGCAACTGAATGTGATGATTCAATACACATATATATTGTTAAATGATTACCATGATAAGATTAATTGAAACATCTACCACTTCAGATAGTTTTCTTTTTTGTGTTAAGAATGTTTAAGATCTGTACCCTTAGCAACCTTCCAAGTGTATAGTATATTGAATGTCATTTGAAAATGTATATATTAATTTCTGTTCAAAGATAATTGCTTTCTAAAAATGAGATCAGGACAAAGAACAGAAACTTAAGTTTACATGGGGCATTTTTGGTTTGGATTAGGCTGAAACAAACCATTATAATGCAGTACTTGGAAACTGTCAAGCTCCTAACTCAGGCGCTCTGGAATGAGGAGCTGCAAACAGGTTTTGAATCTGAGCCGTTTACTGTCATATAAAAAGGCAGGCCTATTTCCTTAAAAGATATACATTCTTTTTAACTCTGGAGTATTGCAAGATCACTGATAATTGGAAGTGTTATCTTGTACTAATGTCAGTTTCAAAATTGAGCCCTATTGTCTTAGGAGTGCATTCTTGGAGTTCACTATGTCCCTGCATATAATTTATCCTGGATGAAAAATGGGATCCCATTCAGTTTTGATTATAAAGTTCCTCAGAGCTATTTTGCTTTAATCTAATTTGACTGATCTGCTTTTCATACTTACAGATACTAAATTTTAAAAAGAAAAGAATAATGGAACTAATTTGGATATGAAGTTTAGTGATGGGGCTATTTCACAGTAAAAATTATTTAATAAGCTTGGAAAAATACTTTAAGTATTTTATTAATTATTATGACACTATCCTATATAAAAAATTCTCCATAAAGGTCAGATTACTTACTGGGTCGTCCTTAGTGAAACCTATACTATATTGCTAACAGATTAGGAATTGACATAACTGTGGTTGTGAAATAATTGTGGTAAAGCAATAAATCATGGTTGGATTAAAGTCCTTCACTCATCAAATGAGAACATGGAGCTCTATAACATAACGTTGCTGATTTTCCTACCCTGAATTACTGTCTCTCATTCTCTTGATCTTTCTCATCCTCCTCCTTCACATTTAAAATAAAACAAAATAAAATTAGCAACCCACAACAAGCCACTCTTGTTGGACATCAGGCGGAAGCCAGGGCTCTTGTGGACTTCATATCAAGTCCTGTGGGAACTTCCAAAGACCATACCTTTAAGGTTATTTGGAGTAACTAAAATAATATGCCCACTGAATCTAGTTGATTGTCAAGGTAGATCACACGGGTGGGAATGGGACATTCACTAGGTCTCAGGCCCTCGTACACAAATGGGCTGCATAGTTTCACCCAGCCCTAACCCAGACACTAGCTTGATAGCAGATAACACTGAAACACTCGACTTCAGAAAGGTACTGGGGTTGCGCGAATGAGCAAGTATTGTGTGACCATACGTACAAGTAGAGCCTTAAGTACTGCACCTTACGAAAAGGCATGTAAGAGAATTGTGGGGATACTGAGATTTTTGTGTGTGGTGAGGTCAGGTGAAGGCACATAATCTTCCGCATGTAAATTTGTATATATATAATTGAGGTCACAGTTCAAGAGCTGAAAAACAGCTATAGCGTAGTAATACCAATGATTAAAGATTTTACAGATAATCTCTACATGCATAACTTTTATATGCATCTATGTGTTTGATTGATCCAGCTATATAAAACTTTCAGTCATTGGTCTTCCTACTGTGTAGTTGTTTTTCACTATTGAATTGTTATTCTCATTTTCTAAAATAAACAACGTTGATACAGTTCATGTTTAAGGAAATAATCTTTTCAAATCTTTTTCTTTCATAGGTAGAACATTTTTCCAATGTGCTCATAATCAAGAAGCATTAAAAATAGATTAAAAATTTTTATCCCAACTACTTTTATAGGATACATATCCTAAATGTTAATGTTTTCCCATGAGTTTTGTTTAATATATCAGAAGGAAAATAATTAAAATGTCAAAATGCTAAACTTATTCATCATGAAATTACTAATATTATCTTTTCTTGCTTTGAATTGATTAATATTGATAAATTTAAGCTCTACAGTGATTGTTCAGCATAAATGCTTGTGAATTTCACTGGTGACTATAGCATATTTTTCTGTACTAGTAAAAAGAATTATATGGGAAACATATCTTCATTTCAGATGTATGTTTTTGCAGTCAGAGTGTAAAAAGGATAAATAAATGATGGAGTCCACATGTTTTTGCCACTTTGGGGTCAACTTATGCTCTCGAGAGCTCTCTCTGCTCATTTCTGATACATTTTTTGTCCTAAGAAACACTGAAGAATTCCAGGGCTCCTATAACTGGCTGAGCGATGAGGAAGAGTGTGTGATAAATTGTATTATCCCCAAATAGCAACAGCTCTAAAGAACTTTATCTAGATGTGAAAGAGAACAAGCATCTCAAAGAATACCAGATGAGTATTTTGGGGGAAGAGATTTATAGCTGCTGCCTCTACATTCTCTGTCACTTTATGCACATTTTTATTTAACTCAAATATATATTCTTTTTAATTATGAGCAGATTAAGAAACAAGGAACTGTTTTCAGATAAAAGATGTTGAAGCAAAATGAGGATTTTTATATTTTTACTATTGAAATATTTGTTATTATTCCATAATGCTTTAAACTGTTACTTTAGTACAACATTTACGTTGCTCCACATTTCAAGATGGCCACATGCTTAGCATTGCTTGCACATTTAATTGTGAAACACTTACTGACTGTTTACAGACACTTATTGATGGTCTACCCTGGGCTAGATCCTGGATTATCAAATGAGTAAGAAACCATCCTCTCTAAAAGGGCTTACTTCATGGTTGGTAGAGAGAGATGTGTAAACCAATAGGTATCATTCAACTTTATATGTGTACAGGGCTCAGCAGAAGGAACAGGGTGGTAGTGGTCAATTCTTCCTAATGGAGCTCAAGAAAGAATAGACAAGACGTGACATTCGATCTGTGTCTTTCTTAAAAGATGTGTTGCATTTTGCTGGGCAGTTGGGTGTGAGGAGAAAGAGGCAGAAACAGAGACACAGGAATGAAGTAAGACTTAAGAACAGATGAATGCTAATTGTTCTTGGTGATTGGAGTGTAGTAAGACTTCTAGTAGGAGAAAAATGAAAGAGCCTATCTTGTAGAAGTATGTAGTAGATCCTGGATAAAATATTTTATGTCTTTGGTAAAACCTTATTGAGTTTTTTAGTAAAAAAGTTATGGTTTCAGAGTTTTGAATGTAAGGTTCCAGATTTTGAAACTTTGAACTCTTAGAGCAAATGTACCACCAACTGCAAGAATGACAGTTGCTAAAAATTATGCAATATTCATCTATCAAAATGTGGCCTCCTGTTCAGAGGGCAAACAGTGGTTATGTGGAGTGGACAGAGAAAAGCCTTCTATTGGTCAAGAAAAAACAAACCCATGGGGATTCACATTGTTTTCATAAAAGCATAGTTTCAATAGTCCATCTCAGAATCACCTGCTATGCCTGTTGAACATACCAAATTCTTGATCTTTCACAAAGAGACTGACTCAGTGGTTCTGTACATGAGGCTGTGGACTCTGCATTTCTAATAAACTCCCCATGGATTGGTGTGTTCACTGAGGCATAAGAACTGGAACCCCTCCAGTGAAAATATGTTCAATACTAGTTTTTGTGAACTTTAAAGCATAGTCATGTTCTTCAAATATTTGACTGAGAAAGTGGGAATTTTCTTCCAGTTAGTTCAGCCTGCCCATAGCTATGTTAGGCCATTCACCAGCAAAAGCATTTTCCACATGGGCAGCAGCTTACTGTGACTGAAGGCAAACTGTTGATGACAGTGGTCCAGAAACCATGGATTATGAAGCAATGGAAAATATAGTCCGTGTGCATTTTCTCTTTGCTAACATTCAATTTACATGTTCACCACATGAAATATTCCAATCAGGAGTGCTGGACTGGTTTTTGTTTGAGCTAGTCTCAGCTCTTTTCAGATGTATCAACAGGCAAAACATTGAAGAGTTAGGAGAATGGCTTAATTGCTGAGACCCCAAAGAGCAAGCTGTGATCTCTCTTTCAGGGGGTCTGGACACACTGTAGAACACCTGGCAGAGGGGTGGGCACTGTACCCTGCTGCACAGTATTTGCTTAGGCAGATCTATTTTGGTTATGTTGTATTTTTAACGATGACAATAAGGAAATTATTGGCTTTGTTAAAAAATATTGGGGTGTGGCAGATCTGATGTTGAAATGTAAACTTCTAAATGATGGGGAATGGGGAGATCAAATGGCTCTCATTCTTTCCTCCCTGAATCCCTGCTGCCCGTCAGTACTTTCCCTTTTTGTTATCTTCTCATCTATGGCTGGTTTACTTCACTGTCCCATCATTTACTTTGCCTACTGTTCAAACAGGGAACAGCATGGCAAACACAACTGAGATTCTCTTGAATTTCGGTTTTCATGTTTCATGATCTGATTATTTTCCAGAGTTAGTTTATGATGGATGACTCAAAGTTCATCCTCATATTCCAGTTACTACAGTAAATAATCCTCACAGCTTATCTTTAAGTTTCACATTACATATTTAAGTGGTGATCATTGATGGTTAATGTGTCATGATATGCATTTTTTAATTTACATGTTCAAAATTGTACTTAGAAATAAGAACATCATTTGTTTTTCTCTGAAAAAGAATCAATATTGTTTTTTATATTTTAGTTGCCAGATTGGGCAAACCAGGAAATGGCAAGAAACTACTTTTTATACTTCTGTCATCTCAGGTACTGATTAGACACGGCAGTTTTCCCTCAGGGGGTTTCCTTAGCAATACCACAAATCCCAGTGCATTTCAGTCTATTAAACTGCAAGTTATAAAGGGTTTTGCCGTGGTGCTTGTCTTGTTTTTGTTTTTGTACCTTTGTGATTATTCTAATAACATTAGAAATGGATCAGAAACCCTGGAACTTAACGTAAGACTGGAACACACTAGATGGTGCTGTTAACCTGACAGCCATCGAGCGCTGGAAACAGTGCTGGAATACTTAGAATAAAGCTGGAATAAAGGGCATACTGCTCAAGGTGCATACTGGATTTTGTCTTGCACCAGAGGGCACAGTACCACCAGATTATATAATTCATTCCCACAGCATTTGCACTCAGAAATAACTTGCTGAAGTTTTGGCCTAGTACAGTCTTGTTTTAATAAATATGTGTGGTTGTGTGTACATATGAACACACGTGTATTTGGGTTGGGGCAGGTGTTCTGGTTTTATCTGCTTTCATTTCTGGTTTTTATCTCCCACGTCTTCCTTAAAGGAGCACTGTATTCCACTCAGACTCCCCTGGATGTGGTTACATCTTCCCACCATCTTGTCTCCCAATTTCCCATCATTTTTTCCTCCATGTTGTCGGCCATCTCCATCACCTGTTTCTATGTCTTGCCTATCCTACAAGACCAATGTCAATTGTAAAGCCGTTCCTGGTTGCCTCATTCATTCTTTCTTTGCTTTGAATTTTCATAACACTTCCTTGTGCCTCCCTCACTCTGCCTTGCCTATCTGTGTTCTCTAACTCCTTTAAGAACATGGACAATTTCTTATGCAATGTTTGTCTCTGCCTTCTTCCTTATCAACCTTTACATAAAGTACTACATCTTGAATGCAATTGGTACTCACAAGTGTGCATGCAATGAAGGAATGAACTACTGAATTAGTGAATTGCTATTAGAAAAGCATTTGTTCTGGATATACTTCTTGCTTTCCACTCTTGGCTGCTCTGGACACTGAGAGGTTGACCTCTATGAGGGGCAGCATAAGAAATATGAAGGTAAGAGAAAAAAAAGTAGAAGAATTTATTCTGTCACTTCCTCCTGAGCTAAGCCATGGGTCGGCCATGGTTGGACTGCTCTCCATAAGGCCTTGACAGGTAACCCGTGACCACTTTCTTCCTTTGCCTCTTCAAGCCAAGGGGTGGTAGCTCTCTGTCCCTTATTTACCTGAACTCTGTCTCTTCATTAAACTCTCTGCATTCACCTGTTTTGAGCATGCCATCTATAACCCATACAAACTATGACCCGTAAGCGGTCCTTAGAAAATGAGTTGGCATATAATAATTTATTTTTTCTGATAATGAGGCCAGAGTATCACATCATAAAGGATTATTCATGTAACTTCCTCTGACATACACAAATGCTTACTCTTCACTTTTGAGCATATTTACCATGGCCTAGAAAAGAAATGATCTACAGTAATATTAATGAGAGCTTTCCTTGTATACAGCTTAGGTGCCATTTACCCATTTTCTCATTTTAAAGCATTCCTTCTCTTATTTTTCTGCTAAGACACACAATCACTGACTCAAAGAACTAAAACAGTGGTTTTCAAACCATCCTCTGAGAGACCTAGAATTCCCACCCTAAATTTTAGCTTCAACATAAAAAAAAATGCAGTTGCTTTTTAAGGTTTTAGTGAACATCTGACCAAGATAGGCATCAAGGTATAACAAATGATCTTAAAATGACAGTTTTAAACAAGTCATGTAATAGGATTCAGATGAAAATCTTTTCTGCTTCTCAAGAAAAGGGTTTGTGCTGGCTGAGAAATCTGTTCATTGATTCTCTTTTGACACGGGCAATAGCCATGTGAGTTTTTTCCAGCTATAAAGTAGTAGTAATTTATGTAACTCACAGAACTCTAAGACAATTAAATGATATAACATATATACAGCATCCTTCTCAGGGCTGACAGAATGTGCTCCATGTATGATGGTTCTCTTCTTTTCCTCAGAGTCACACAATTACTTATTCATCACTTCAAAGCCCAGGCCTTCTGACTTCAAGCTCAAGGCTGGTCCCACCTTACTGATGCTGTCCTTGCCTTTACATACATTAATTTATTTCTTTGGTTGTGATTCTCTTTTTTCAGGTATGTAGAATATAGCATATCAGGAAAACATAGGCTACAATATAGATTTTACTCTATATTGGAACTTCTATGATTATTTTGTTATACATTCATTATTTTAGACATATGTTCATTTTCCTTCTGACACTTAGAAACTATGGATTAAGAAAGCCATAGCTTGTGTGATTAGAGCCTTTGATCTTTCATTCATAATTTGCTATCTTTTTTGATTGTGAATTAAATGACCCCTTTGACTGTTTGTGTTTCTGGCCTATGCCTTACAGACACTACCAACCAGTTTTCTAACATGGGCCACCAGAACTCTGGAAGGATGGCATGGGATGGCTTATCTCCCACAATCGCAGGCATGTCAGCTTTCGAGATGCCTCTTCCTTCTAATTCGACCCCTTCCTTGGATAACTAAGTCATAGGTCTGACATTGGGAGATAAAGCAATTCTGGGGAAGATGAGGTTTTGAATTTGTTTCAAATGTAGGAATTTTGAGTCAAACTGTATTGTTGATAAGAGGAAATTTGTAGTTCTTGGTTAAATATTCAGCCTGCTTGAGTTGAAACCTGTTTGATATTTCCACTCTTTGGATATCCAGGAAGGGACACCAGCCACATAGAATTAAGGGAGAAATGTGAAAACACCATATAAAATCTGAATTTTAGTCCCTGAATAATAGAATATGATGCATGTTTTATGTGTGTGGATCTGTGTAGATATAGAGAAATAGGTAGATGATACAAAGATATTTTCTCACACATACTAATTTTTAAATCCTTCTTATATTTTCTACACCTGCCTGATTTCTAGATTTTCATGGAGAAAAGTTTGTCTTGCTGATAAGGTATCTTGGTTGACATTGGCACATGCGACGAGTAAAAGACAATGACCATTTTCAACGTAGAAACCCTCAAGAGAATATTTCATCTGATACATAAATTACTTTCCCAGAAGTGCTGTTACTTACAAGGTGAGTCATAAAGTATAAGCCCTCCTTTGAGAGCACACCCAGAACAACTAAGGATGGTATGTACTTGGACACATCTTGCTGTACTAACATGTCCTTAAATGCCTGCTTAAGGACTAATAGTTACTTTCAATGAGACAGAGATAAGAAAGATGATGTCCCAATCATCTTCCACCTTTATCAAACCAAGGTCACTTGAGGAAAACTAGGGAAACCAAGCTCAAAATGAATCACGTAGTGTGGAACACCAGGACGCAAAGGGCCTGCACTGAAATAATACATGATGCTACTGCCGTGCACAGGACAAATATGATGTTTACTTGTATATGAAGGATCATTATACACACCAAGGAGGATTCTGGCTGAGGTGGGATTTTTTTCTCCTGAAAGGAGAGTGTTTTTTTGTTCAATGATAATACTGATTGGGCCAACATTTGTCTCAGAATATGCAAATTGTCATTTGAAAATGATAATAGCTAACATTTTTGAGAATTTGCCACATGCTGAGTGTTTTGTATTTTCACTTAAACACTCACTACCACCCAATGATGAAGGCATTTTAATTTCTTCTGTTTTACTGAGAAGGTCCGAGGAGGGTAGGACACTAAGCAGGTCGAACATCATTAATGGTGGGCCAAGAGTGTAAATGGCTATCAAGTAACTGTGAATAATCCTAAAATGAAACAATCCTAAAATGTGACTACCAGTAACACATACACTTCCCACTTACAACTGAAGATACTCAGGAGATAGAAAATAATTCTTGAAACCAAGATGCTTATCAAAGCGATCTTTCCACACCAATTAGCAACAGGATAAAACAGGAAGGTACCACAGAAGCATATTAAATAGCAATGACTAATTTTGGTTTTAAAAATTAACATGTTTTGTCCTTGCTGAGAACAAAAATGACCTTGACTCTTGTCTACAGAAAACAACATGAGCTTGAAGCTAGCATTCACCCAGTGATGCTTCTTATCTGGTTGTGCACACATGGGGGCTGAGACCCTGATTGTGAGATCACTGTTCTTTGAGTGATCTTTGCAGCTGCAATTGAAGAGCAAATGTAGATCCTAGAGATATGTTCAATACAATTGTATGCCATTTAAATGTCAGAATAAAACGAGGTCAGCCAGATAGGGTAAACATGATTTAGTTGAATCCAATCCAGTTGTATAGTGATTTATGCAAGGAGCTTGCCAATTCAAATCAGATTGGAAGATTAGGGAATGTGTTGCCAGAACCCAGAGACAAAGTCTTTCAGAGCACCCGTGTAGAAGGCATGAACTTTGAGTCCCTGTCAGCACTGCAGCTAAGAGGCTCAGTTTCTTATTTAAGAACATATAAAAAATTGAATATAGGCACTTTTTTTGACCCAGAAAAAAAAAGTCTCTCTAGTCAGTATGAAACTGAGTTATCTGAGAAGATAACCTTGATTTTCTTGGGATAACACCCCCAGTTATTGAGAAGATAGAATTACTTCATTAATGGGTATTACAGATTAACCTAGGGAATCAAAATATCCATTTTCACCTTCTTTGATAACTGGACCAGCTTAGCTTTAGCTGGGTTCCCAGCAGGCATCTACACTTGTCTAACTCCCTTACAGTTGTAACCGTATCACTAAATTGTGGACAACATGATGCAAACAGCAGTGAGTTACACTCTTTCCGGGCCTTTCCATAAAAATACTGGTGTACTCCCTTGGTATACCAATTGCTATACACAAAATACTGTGTACTCCATGGCTCTTTTACCCTCTTCCTGTTGGGTAGGGGATAGTTGCACCTGCCTTGAACTTAAGTAGAAAACACATTTTGGAGATGGAAAATTCAGTGCACCCGGCCCATAATAGAGGCACCACTCCACTTCCCATCTTCTTCTTAACTCTTGTGTGAGAAAATAAAATTATACCTTGTTTAAGCAAATGAACTCTAAACAGCTTTGTTGAGATATATTTACCATGAAGTTCACCTGTTTTAAGTGTACAATTCAATGGCTTTTTAGTATGTTTTCAGAGTCATGCAACCAATACCATGATTTTAGATAATTTTCTACAATTAAGAAAATTTAATTTTAAAACATTTTTGTGAGCCCCAACAGAAAGCTACCAATGGTAAGTTATGCTTATAACCCACAGGCCCTCAAGACCCCTCTTACCCTAGGCAACCATAAACCTACTTTCTGTCTCTATAGATTTGCCTATTTTGGACATAAATGTACATGATATAGATAGATATAGATAGCATGTGGACTTTTGTGGCTGACTTTCATTCAGCACAATGGTTTTGAGGTTCATCCATTTTGTAGCATTATCAATACTTCATTCCTTTTTATGGCCAAATAATAATCCATTGTACGGGTCTACCTCTATGATTTGGCCACTCCACTTTTTGGCTATTAAGAACCATGGACATTAGTTTACAAGTTTTTATGTGCACATGTGTTTTCATTTCTCTTGGGTATATGTATGATAGGGGTAGAAATGCTGTGTCATATGGTAACTCTATGGTTAACATTTTGAGGAATTGCCAAGCTATTTTCCAAAGTAGCTGTAGCATTTTATATTCCTGCTAATTACATATTTTTTTAACAAATGTCTTTTCAAATTTCTTGGTTCTACCCAGAAGTGATACTCAAAATATTTAAAAACTAATGCCACATAGACAACAGACCAGTGTTGTGGGGCAGCCCTCTTAAACTGGCTCATGACAGCCAGTTGTTAAATATTCAGGAATTCTATGAGCCAGTTATTAAATTTGTGGTGGTTTGCAAGGGCCTGTCAGTCAGTACTTTCACCACAGAACTTAGAAGATGCCACAGATCAGGGCTTTTGGTTCTGGAGACCTGGTTTACCACACCACTGGAACCAGCTAGTCAGAAGGGATGCTGATACAGTGAGAACAGATGCCCGTTGTACATGACACTCTCCCCTGCATCAGTGAATTCCGGTCACCTCTGTTTATTCCCTAATTAGTATATTGGGTTTATGGCTTACCTCCAGCCAGATATTAGTATAGAAATGATAAGATAAATTTTAAAGATTAGTAATTTTGTAAGTTTAGAAATTATCTTGATATATGTGATATTTAAGTATTTATAATAGAATTTGGCATTTTAGAGAATGTAGGGGTTTTGACTTATGTTACAATTTATAATGTAATTGAGCAATTGATTTAGACTCATGATTTTAAGTTAGAAAGCATGAGACAGTTTTATTGTTCATAAACAATGTCATAAGTTTAGGATTACTTCATGCTCACTGTATTTGTAAATCAAACTTATGAGATTTATAAGCCTTAAAAGGCTTTGTTTATAAGTGGCATTTGAAGTCTTTCAAAAGAAAATCAAACACAATAAAGTGAGAGATGCAATTAAACATTTTTACTAAGATATCTCTCTGGATACTTGTGAAAATTTACCAGATTACTGAATAGAATAAAACAACTTACTGGTTGAACTGCAAAGATTTAGGAAAATGTATATTTTAAATTTGATTTAATAATCAAAATTAATTAAAAAAAATCAAAGTCTTTCCTTGTTACTAAAGATGCTCTCAAGGACATAAAGGATACTCTGTGACATGCAGAATCTATCTGGGCAAGTATTTCTAAGTTCCTGACTCAAGCACTATAGAAAAATATTTAGAGAGATTTGCTGAGAATGACTGTCTCTGCTAAAAAGAGAACCAGATGCATACACCACGTAATTCTGACAGTTGTTTCCATTTCCACTCCCTCTTCAGCGGGAATTAGAGTGGCACTCGTCATCATGACTGGGAGGATGAGCCTGCCTGGGCCTGGTGCCTCTCCTTCCCTTCTGAGTCTTGTCTGTGTTCCCAGTTGAAATATTGATCTCCTAGCATCCAGTGTCCTTAAAACTATTTTCAGATTCTCCAATCTGTTGATATGCCATTGCTCAAAGTATACCTCAAATATTAAATGTTTATAAATAACTTCTCATACACAAATTTAGAGAGCTCTGGAGAGCTCTGGTTGCCAAATTGGGAATGTTATCATGGGAATGGCTGTATTCCAAGGGTTCTGCCTCTGTGCCATGAGCTAAATCCTCAGCTCTCTCTGAACTGCCTGTCTCGCTGCAGCAAACAGGCTATATTCCATATTTTCTCATGAGGAGAGTTCCCTCCGGGCTTGAAGTGCAATTTGTAAAGAATAAATCCAACATTAAGATTGTTCTTCTTTTACACTATTTAGCATCCCTCTTGGTAACAACGGGAAATCCATGTTTGTATCTTTATTTTTTTACTGAGTTTTGGCTCATTTTGTGAGGGCTGCCATTATACCCTAAGCTGAACCTTGATATCGTATAAACCATAAGGACAGTGTTTGTGGGACCTGACTAATTCAGCATCCTCTTGAATATTCTAAGTTTTAAATGTACAGTTTTTTTGTTGTTTTTGTTCTTTTAGGGTTTTTTATTTTTTGTTTTTACATTCACAACTTCCCATCTCACATTCATAGAAGGATATCTGTAATGAACACCACTCTGTATTTTTCACTCCATCTATACTTCTGTGTATAACACTTTACATTCCTAGATTCAATATACTATTATCAAAACTCCTAGTATTGTATTGCAAGACAAGACCATTCAAGCCTCACCAAAGGCAGCCTTGTCCTGTGCTTTTTGGCCTGGCAGGACACCTGCAAAAGATGTTGCACATGGGTTGTTCTGGAGCGCTGCAGTGTGAAAGGAAATGGAATGACTGCAAGCCAGGTATGGGGAAGAAATGCTTTCAGATTCCCCTAAAACTCGCCCTTCAGCAATATTGAACAGGAGTGAATAACTAAGAAAGAACAATAGCATATAACAGCCTGGAATAGAGAAATCACGGATAGGTGACTTCTTAATGAGCATGTTTAGACATGAATCTAAGAGACAGAGGCAAGCAATTGTTAAAAAATATTCTGAGAGCACTTTGCTGCCCATGAAGTGCATTACTTTGTATATAATGGAAAATACCATTAGCTTTCCTACTGGAACCATGTACATATATAGTGACATACTTCAATCGGATCACTGCTGTAATTTAAGGATCTTAATAATTGTATTTGGTGAGTTAAATCAAAGCAGGTTTCTATGAAACCGTGTAATCAAGTTTTTGAAATAAATTGCACTTGGATCCATTACTTTAGCTCATATCCCAAACTCTAAGCTCTTGGGTTTTTGTTATTTTTTTTTTAATGTAAGACTTCCATTTCCTATAGAGACATATAGCTATAATAGCTTCCTTCTTCACCTTTCTCCAGAAAGCCTGTTAGGTCTAAAACCTGTCCTCTTGATTCTTCTGGACTTACGTTCTATGCAAACTGATAATAATGCAAACACATTACAGTTAAATTAACACTAGAATAAAATTCTAAGAGATGTGATTCGGTATCCTCTACATTGTATATAATTCTATGAATCTGCTGTGATAGAATGAGAGAAATATCACTTTTAATTGGCACATAAAAAGTTTTGATACATGAAAGTTAAGATGTTTTGGAAAAACAGCAGATACTGACAAATGGCTATGTGCAGAGATTAGCCTTCTAAAGCTTTCACAGGTTAGCCTCCTGGGAGCTCTGGGCCACCGTGGCAGATCAGAGTTCAGTTGGTATAGGAGGGGAGGGCTGTGCAGTCGGACCACAGTGTGTCTCACTCCTGCTCATATCTGCCTCCTTTGTCTCCCTGTTGCCCCCCACCCCCACACTCTCTGACTATCTTTTGCTTAAGCCAAAACCTTAACATTATTGCAATACTGTGGTTTTCTTGTACCAATAACTTTCTCTTCAGGCGACATATGTTCTGTTATGAAAAGTCTCTCCTACCAAAGCATCAATCATGTCTCACTTGTAAAGCAAAACACATTTTTTCAGTCCCAAGGTAGCAAAATACTGCTGAGAAAACAAACTGTGCAGAAATACTAACTGTGGCTTATTAATACATGTATTCTGAGCATTCTTTATTTGTTTATTCTTGGTGCCATGTGATTCTGACAGTGTGGGCTGCTGGCCCCTTGTCTTTAAAATCACAGAGGACTCATGAAATGTCCCCCCAAAAGCTTTATTAACGGGCTGGTTGCCACAGATATCCATATCCACACGATGAGAAGATGATGCTCTATTTTAGGCCCTTTCCTCTTATATGCTAAAAACACAACTTAAAACTGTTGCCCCTGAGTCCCTTCCAAAGCTGTGGATGCATAATGTCAAGCTACCTGGGAAGTTTAAGTCAATCATGTAGGCTTTGCATTATGGATGTAAAACATCTGGATGATGCTTTGCACTCCTTCTTTATTCTTGTATATATTGATATGCTCACTGTTAGCATTTATAAAATAGGATCTCTGCTTTGAGGCCCTGATCATTACTTTCTAAGTTCCACTCAGCCTCATGTATTGCAGTGAATTGAGAACACACTGCTCTTCACCTACGTCAAGGCGTGAAGTGGTGTATAGAAGATAAATTAATATAGTTTGGGTCAATACTTGTATACTAAAAACTGCATTGGATGTTAGAGCTAAAAGTAACGTGTCAGTCAGTGTCCTGGCAGGAAATCAAAGCCATGTTAAGTGTTACAAGTAGAAAAGAGTTGGACACACAGGACTGGTAAGGACCGGAGGAGCAAAAGGGAGAAAGAAGGGGAGGAAATAGGAAGGCGTGATGTGCACAGGTCAGGAATGTGCAGATCCCCCGTCCTGCACCTGAGCTTTCTCTGCAGGTTCTGCCTTTGCTGTCCAGGGGCTGCTGAGCCCACTGCAGCCTGTCCCCGACACCCCAACAGTGACAGCCAGTAGCCACTGGCAATGCCTACTGCTGTGGGAACCAGGAGCAGAAACTCCTCTGTCCTTCTGACCACACTTTCAAATGCCAGATAGAAGGGAAGCCAAGTGACACTGGAGTGTGGCAGATGTGGTCTGCAGACGGGTAACCCCCAAAGTCCAAAGCAGGCTACCAAGGGGCAGACAGGAACCAGAGACACCAGGTAAATAAGCCACACAAATGCCCAGGGCCAGCAGTGGCCTGGTGCTTGGTCAACACTGTACACATCAGATCAGACGTCCAACACAAGATGTGAATGTTGGGTGTAAAGGGAGATACAGCAAAGGGACCGTCGTCACAAAAGCACAGTAGCAACCTGTGGAGCTGTAAAAGGAGGACAGACTCGTCTCTGAGGAGCCTGTTGGCCCGCCTTTGTGTGTAGATTAAGGCACCTGAGTTTTAAAAAAATTAGTACTTCTAAGTTTCTCAAATAATACCTGAATATATTCTCCTCATAAGACATTAAAATTCATAGATTCAGGTTAATCCTCGTTTGATTACCAAGCCAATTCTAGTTCCTTTCCCAGAAATAACTGTCAGTTTGATGTGTGTGCAAAGAGGCTGAAATATCATTCAGTAGGAAAAATGACTAAGGAAAATGTGGCATCCTTACACTATAGAATATTTACACTGCTTTTTAAGAGAACAAAGTAGATGCATAAACTTTTCATGAATATCAAGTGAAAAATTTAATTTGCAGGGCATACTACAACAGTATGGTCCTTTTGTGAGTTTTCTAAAGAAATACAAAATGAAGTATTATTTTAGCTCTAGCATGTGCCTTTAACACAATCTCTACCGTCCTTGTTCCTGGGTATAAATCAGGTCATCGCCCAGATGGGCCACCACTCCAGTCCTTTCCCTCGTCCCATCTCTGTCTCTCTGCTGTATTTCCCACCACACAATTGGCCAGAGAGGACTGGTAGAAATGGGGAAAGAGAAAATGAAAGGAAATAGAAACAAATAAAGCATAGTTATAGCTAACATCTTGGAATTCTTTGTTATTACAAAACCATAGTCATAGAATATGGTTTCTCAAAAATGCCATGGATTCTCTGAATCTGTCAAGGAATCGGCAAATCTGTTTTGACTCTCTGCCCTCGCGTCCCTCCCACTTTCCCTCCCTTACTTCCCCTTCCTCCCTCCCTCCATCCCTTCCTCCCTCCCTCCCTCCTTCCTTCCTTCCTTTCTCTCTCCTTCTTTCCTTCCCTCCTTCCCTCCCTCCCTCCCTCCCTTCTTTCTTCCTTCCTTCCTTCCTTTGTTCCTTCCCTTCCTTCCTTCCTTCCCTCCCTCCTTCCTTTCTTCCTTTATTCTTTTGTCAGTGCTTAGATCTAGCTCCATGTAAGTAATGAAGGTGTCAGTTAATGGAGATACTTTATAAAATATACTGATCAATCTTGGAGTGAAATCTTTGCTAGGTTTCTAAAATAACGCCTAGGGAAAATACCACTGAAAAAAATGAAAAAGTTCCAGTTGTGTTGAGCATCGTTAAACAACCAGGCAATGAGGGGCACTGCAGTTGTTTTACCCCAGGTCTCCCCAAAGCAGCCCTGAGATAAAGCTTGTTGGCAGGGACTTTACGTAGAGCATGCTTCTGGAGAGCAGAACCGAGGGACTGGCAGAGTGAAAACCAGGAAAACTAGGAGGGAGAGACTGCCTGAACATGAGTCAACAGCACACACTGGGAGCAGGACAAGTGCCAAAATAGACTAGATGCTTTATAAATCATGTGTTCTGCCCCCAGTGCATGGTGTTAACTCAGGTTCGGGCAGTCTCTCCCTCCTAGCTTTCCTGGCTCATTGGCCCCAAAGTCTGCCCATGGGTCTCACTGATCTGTCTTTTTCATTTTCACCCTGTTCAGCTCCTGTCTTTGAATCATAGCTTGAAAGTGGTTGCGGAAGTTGAGTGGGACTGAGCTAGCTGCTGTGGAGTGGCGTCTGGAACCTGCTATGGCCCGCCCTGAATTTATTGTCGTTCTGCCACTGGTTTCTCAGTGAATGGGCCAGATTTCAGAAAAAGTAATCGCTTAAATGAGAACAGTCCAATGCAATACCAAATCGGCTAAGACCGTGTCTCTGCTTCTCTGCAGAGCCCCATCTGAGAAGGATGCTGGCTTCTGCTGTTGGTCTGTTTACACCAAACCGACTTGATATTTTTATCTGTTTATGAAGTGGTGCAAATTGTTTACATAGTAGTGACCTGGTTTCTGGGGATCTGGGAGTGCTGTTTGCAGTAGAGTGTTTTCTAATCTTCTGCAAAGCTCTAATCGTTTGCATTCAGGGAGGCCTCAGATCCAGCTGATGGGAGCTGTTTGGAGAATGGCTCCACTTCCAAACCAATCTTGTTTTCTTTGTCTTCCAGAGAGTGGTTTCAGAAGAGATCCCCATGTAGCAGACTGCTTGTCTTTTATTTGAGATATGATTCAAATTAAACACTTTGGATTTCTGGAAATGTGTATTTTTAGCCACTAGCAGTCTGGAATCCTGCCTGTACAGTGCAATAGCAGAAAATAAACTAATAGGGCTTCTGGTTTGCCCCGATTTTCTCTGCACCAAACTTTCCGCTGAAGAGTAGCAACCTTATCTTTGGCCTGTATAAATTATTTCTGGGCCTGTCCCTGGAAAGCTCCACTGTTTCTCTCCATTTTCACAAGACATCATCTCACAGGGACAGGGAACTTCTCACTTGGGGCTAGGTTGTAAATCTTGTTAGGAAGGAAGGGAGGACAGCCTGGCTCACCTTGCAGGATAAGTGGGCCCGTCGAAGGTGATAAAGACCATGACAGTGCTTCCGAAGCCGCATGAAACTGGACTGGAATCGGGATCCTTTCAGTGTGCACTGACTGGATTCCAACCCGGAACTCTATTACTTGACTTAAAATTCATTAGCAGGAAGTGGAATGCAGGAAAAGCACTGAAGATGGAAGTCACAAGCCTTGTGTTTTCAACCCCTCTAAGAATATGAATAACATTTGATAAGTCACTTATCTTCTTTGGGCATCTAAGTCTTCACTGGCAAAATTTAGTGGCAGAGTTAAGAGATCTCTGAATCCCTTTCAGCGCTATAATTCTCTATCACTATGGTATACATTGCTGATAAAATAGAAAAGCCTGATGTCATACTGCCTAATTATGAAACAGGATCCTAATTCATTTTATTTTCAGATAACTGCCTTAATCAAAGCCCATTTTAAGTGACTTTAAGGCACTTCCTTTGCCTGCTATTTCTTAGAGCAAAATGATAATGTCATTTTGGTTCTGTCATATATTATAAAAAAGGTAGAGCAGATTTTTTTAAAAGTGAGGGACAACTTCTTTGGTTAAACCAATTTAGGTTAAATGATTTCCAGTAAATATGGAATTTATTTGGGATTCTAAGAATTAATATACACCTCCCCACTCCCCTCTCCCCCATCACTCCCAGCCCCATCCCCAGCTTGAGCCCATGGGGCTGGGAAGGATTCGGGATCCGGGAATGGGGTGAAGTTCTGATGCTTTTTAAACTACCCTTCTGACCACTGTTCCTCAAAGCTTGTTTCATAGAACACTAGTTTCATGAAGTATTATAGATAAGGCATGAAAAAAGGTTGTATGATTAAATGAGTTTTTGAAATAGTATAAACAGATTTGCTTACTCTGAGACTTTCTCAGAACTGTTAATATGCTAATGTGAGCTCTCCATCTCCAACAGAGAGATAGACCAGCATGTTGCACATACCTGGCTGATGAGGAGACCCTTCCACCTGAGGAAGTCGCACAGGACTGGGTTCCCTAGAACATACAGCAGGGATTTGGTTCTTGTTTTTAAGGAGCCAAAATTAACTGAAGAAAGTAAATATCCACTAAGACCCTCAAGAAAGGGAAACTTTACGGCTATGGTAATTCACTAACGTGTGCTGCTGTGGTGACAGAATTGCATCAAATGGAGCAATATTAGGCATTGGTTACTGATTTTCTATCTTCCTAGAACACACTTCACCAGTTTTATAAGTTTGCCTGTATGGTGCCCAGTGCACCACCGAGGCATGTAGACATTTCATAAATGCTTTGGATGCTGAAGGTAAAAAAAAAAGTTTGTACTGTGTTTGTAACTTGTTAGTAAAAATTTTGTGGCTGCCTGATTCCTTACCTCTTTCCTTCCTTCCTTCAGCAAACATTCACCAAGTGCCTGGTCCAAAGCATTTCCCCAAGCTGTGGTGCTACATCATCAGCCACTAAGACACAGATTCTTCCTTTACAAACAAGCCATGATTTAATAGGAGGAGCAAATGTATTTTAAAATTGGAATACAATGTGACAGATGTAACATTGAAGCAAATACAAAGCAGACAGGAGGAGAGAGAACTGGGAGAATGCAAAGAAATGTTTCTAGAGAGACATCTACCTACGTCTTGAAAGCAGTGTAGAAGAAGTTTGCTAGATGCAACATGCCATTTGATTCTAGCATTAAGATTAAAAATATCAAAGGCAAGGAGCTGGGAAACAATTTGATGAGTGTGGGAAAGTATAAGCAATTGGTATTATTGGAACACGAAGTACAAGGAGCAGAGTGGAAAGCTGTAAGGCTTAAGGGCTTGGCAAGGGTCAAATTATTAAAACTTCATGTGCTTTGTAAAAGCTCAAAGTCTGACCCATGTGATAAAAAATGGCGAAAGGTTTTTAGAAATGGGAAAGTCATGATAAAGCAAGGACTTAAAAGCTGACCTTTGGAGCAGAGCAGAGAGGCTAGAAGTAGGAAAATCAATTAGTAGGTCTTAAAATTATCCAAGTGAGAGATGATAGGATCCTAAACTAAGGCATTAGCAAGCAACATATTTGGATAGGACATATTTGAGGTATTGATAGGTGTTGATTTAAAAATACATGTACTGATTGGAGTTGTGGATGACTTCCAGGTGTATGGCTTCTTGCCTGGCAGATTGGTTAGATAACAATGTTTGCAATGAGATAGGAAACACAGAAAAATGGACCTTATTTTCAAGTGTAAAAGTATTTTTTAATACATATCTTGTCATATATACAAGTTGAAGACCCTTAGTGGTATATATACAGGTTGAGACTCTAACAGATGAGTTAGTTATAAATATAGTAGATATTTGCCTTGAATCACACAGAAAGGTTTTCTTTAAAGTTAAATATTCACATGACATCAGCTTTTAGGTGCTAGATACCTAAATATTTTTGAATATACACAGGAAGCACCTTGAAAGCATCAAATGATTGAAATAGAACATATAGTTTTAAAAGATGGCATGCCAAGATCTAAGAATGTAAGATGTGAGAACATAGAATAATAAAATTTTAGAGGGAATTATCCAAGAAAAAAAACAAAAAAACAGAGGCCAAAAGCCTCAGAGAAGCATTCTGACATAAGGCTGAGACTTCTCTTCAGATTTGGCAACACTGAGTCATTAGTGCCCTTTGCTAGAATGATTTTAGTGAAGGTAGATCGCCTTAAGTGGTTGAGTTCTAAGCATGTGAGAACAATGGGTTTTGGTCATTTTTTTCAAAAAGTTTGGCTGAGAGAAAAGGAAGAGAAAGATAAGACTCTCTAGAGGGAGACGATGGGTTAGGGAAAAATAGGTTTAAAATGTAGTTCTCTGTGTGTGTGAGAGAGACAGAGAGAGAGAGAGAGGGAGACAGAGGAAGGAATAATCAAACATGTTTATAGGCTGCAGGGTCTGTCAACCTCAATACTGCCTTGGCCCAGGTAATACTTTGTGGCATGCGGTTCTGCTGTGGGGCGTGGAGTGCCTTGAGCACTGTGGGATGCTCCGCAGCATCCATGGCCCCTGTGGGCTGAGCGCCAGTAACGCGCCACTGTGGCAGTCATAAATGTTATCAGTGTCTCCAGACATGCCAGAGATCCTGGGGAGGGAAGCAAAAGGACCACTGGGCTGGCAGAGAAGGTGGTGGAAAATGCTGACCATACCAGAGAGAGAAGAGAAAAAAACAATGTACTCCACTGAGGCAGAAGGAAGCTCTGCGATTCAGAACACAGATAAAGGTACTTCCTTAGCACAGAAGGGACGTATAGTCCTTTGACACCAAAATGAAGAAGAAAAGGAACATAGGGATTCTTGGAAATTTGCATTTGGGGATGGAACAGTGATCAGGGAGTCAAGGGATGACTTCTATTTCCTCTGTGTGTTAAGGAGATTAGGTCATCTGGTAAAAATGAACAAGCAACAAGCTGAACAGGAGGAATAAGGGAGTGGAAATCACTCAGGATGATAAAGCTGGAGTGAATGCTAGAGGAAAGGCCATAGTAAAGACAGTCTTGAAGAATGTAATCGAGGCCACAAAGTTGGAAATCTTGAATTTGAATGGGTCCCAATTCCAGTACATGACTGTTTCTCCCCCTAGCCACATCTGCCCCTTGGTTAAAGAAATGAAGAGGGCTGCCTGGATGATTGCTACCATGTTGGGTATTTGCAGGCCAGAGGGCGGGGGCGTGGTGGCATGGTGAAATAGGTTGGCTCACAAAGACAAGGTAATAGCACAGAACTTCAGAGATTAAAGGATTTTAGGCAATATCTAATTCAGTGGGTTACAACCTACAGTCAATCAATGAAATTTGTTTTTGAAAATTAAAAGAACCAAAGGATGGTGCTTTGATCCTTATCTCCAGAAGTGATGTATGAACATTTGAGCAAGGTTGAGTATATTTCATATTTTAAAAGCTGTTTGCATAGTCTTTTCTGTGTAGTGTATCTTCATATTTAACTACTTAACAATAATAGACTTAACTTTTACTTACTGACTTGTAAGATAGCTTTACATATTAAAGAAATTAACCCTGTGAGGTAAGTACTGCAAATATTTATCTCAGTCGTCTGTTTGCCTTCTGGCTTTATCTGTGGTTTTATTCAGGAATTGCTAAATTATTATGTATCAAATGCATCAATATGTCCTTTTGTAAAACTATAGAAGTTTTATGATATACTTATAAAAGGGTTCCCATACAGATATGATAAAACTCTTTTTTTTCTAGAATTTTATGGTTTTGTGGTTTTCTTATATTTACATTTGTGGGTCAACTGGAAATTTATTTTGGCTTACCAAGTAGGCAGGGGATACAATTAAGTAATTTTTAAGAGGTCATCAGTCACCCAAACATAACTTATTAAATACAGTCTTTTCCCTATTGTTATGCAATGCAACTTTTTTCATAAAATAAATGCATGTAGTTATTTGGGTCTGTTCATATACCTTCTATGTACTCCATTGATCTGTTTGTTTATTTTTACAATATGTATATTTAAAAGCTCATGAGTAATATACACATGATGGTAGAGTCACTGATTGTTTGATGAGGCCCAGAGTACTTAAGCAGCTTATCAGAGATCATCCAGGTAGTCAATGGGGAAGCCTACTAGAATCCAAGATGCATGTTTCTCTGTTGAGTTTGGGCCACACACTAATGCCTCACCAGCTTCTTATGGACTGATGAGCCATTGACTGGATCTGAGACGAGTCAATCACTCTGAACACACATACCTTTAATCATTATGGTGACCAGATGAGGGAGTTGCACAGATGGCTGATGGGAAGAGAAAATGTTTGGAGAAAATGACTGTTCAGTAGTCATGAAAGTGCCTTATTTTTCATATTATGTTGCAACTGAGGGCAGAGTATTATGACTTTTGGGTTATGGTGGAGATATTGGGCTGAGAATGTGTGGCCGTGGAATTGGAATTTGGAGATGCACCCAAAGAAGAATAGACAGATATTTAACATAAACCATGAACAAATCTTCAGTGACTTGTGTGAAAGTGTATCTTTACAAAATTATGCATTGGTCTCAGTTCATGGAAAACTTTCTCCTTTGTGCTAGTATGAAGATAGAAAAAAACCTTCTGGTGGTTAGTTGTGCTTTTGTAGCTTTTACTTCAAAATTATAACATCTATTTGACTTTGAGTTTTCTCAATTTAGAATGTATTACTATTATTGAACAGATAGATATTAGATGTATAGTTTTTGATGAATAGTTACTTTTAAAGTTTAGGAAAATAAGTGAACCACACAATTGTTAGAACCATCCTGAAAGATAGATTATTTGGAATTTTGTATATGATTAATAAAGTACCGTAGGGGTCTTTGGATATGTGAAATTCTAGTTACAGGTCTACTGTATCTATCAAAGTAGGAGATAAAGAAGTGGTTCAAATCCTGTAAAACCCTTAACAAAGATATTGGCTGATGCCCAGTGAACATGTACAGATACATGGGGAGTAATAGAAAGATCAACTGTATAGACTTTACCCTTCTGGGTAGGAACTATCACTATTACATTTAAATTAAGTGTTGATTGAATCAACCTCACCTGGTGGAATTTTCAGGGGAGATGTTATTTAGTCCAGGTCTTTGCTCTCCTTACTTAACATAAAGCAAGTAGGGTAAATAACTATGATGCAGAGACAAGAAAATATATTTTGAGCATAGACTCCATCAACAAATCTATATTAAACATGGTCTGGTTTGAAACTTTCGCCAGTCTAACAATTTGATGCCCTCTGATTTGCAAATTGCTTTAGTGCTTCCAAAATAAAGTGTCATGCAAATAACTGCAGGAGTAGATTGAACCTCATTCAACCACAGGACCCTTATTTTAAGTCTCTGTAGGAGTCTTAGGATTCAAATTAAATCCTAAAATGCTAGAAGTTAGATGTTCCTTGTGGACTATGAGTTATCATAGTAGTACTGCATTTCAGTTTTAGATGCATCCTTTTTTGGGCAATGAGGACAATTTGGGAAACCTCCTGATTAATAGCTCTATAGCTGGAACTTTGAGTAAAAAATGAAAAATACTAGAATCAATGTGTTATCTAAGCCTGGAGCAGCTGAGTCCTAAGTGTACCAGGGTGTAATATATGGTGAATATTATGTAACATGCAGAAGACTTAAAAGACTGGATTCTTTTCCTTTCTTGGAGGATACTTACTAGATAATTCTTACCTACTTGGAGTCCAATTTAGTGATACTGGTGTTGTGTGATTGCAGCCAATAGTGGCATTTCAGAGTGACATCAGCTATGTATGTAAAGTTGTGAACACTCTCAGTCTCTGAGTAAGGAAGACAATACTTAGTGACAGAGTCTTAACTTATCACATGTAGTGATGTCGTCAGGATCTGCGAAGCACCAGAATCTTTTCTTTCTGGCCGTCTAGAATTTATGCCACTGTGGAAAAAACCACTGGCTCTATGTGGCAGCTAGAGTCTACAGCAGAAGTTTTTTGGATAAAACACACCCTCCTAGTTTCCATGTGATATTCGCTTCCCATATCACTTCCCAATAAGCCTCTCCCACATCCTCTGTCTTTCTGTATTAATAGGATCTAAGACCAGCCATTTATAAGTCAACAAGACATTACTAAACTATTGTTTTTCATGTTAGTTGCATTTAAAGTATTTTTGAAATTACAGGTTGAGAGTATATATTATCTCTTAAAAGTCATCAATACTCATATGACACAGGTATCCTTATGATTGAATTTATGATTTATGATTTATTTTGGGAGTTTTGAATAGTTTCTTGAGAAACTTATGAGTGTGTGTCTGTGGTTTTGGTTTGTCAGATATAGATATTAAATCTAATTTCCCTTATATTTGAATTAATGTATTATAGTACCCACATATACATAAAAGAAAGCCTTTCATCTATAAGCTAAGTATTTCCTCAGAACTGTCCCATATGGAGGCAAGCAAGAGGTATAATTAGTATCCTTTCTTTATATGAAGACCCTGAAGCCCACATCAAGACAAATCTAGGCCTAGGTTGTAGTGTTTCTAGTGGACTTTATTCCTCAGTTTTCATAAGAGTTGTTAGAAGAAAAATTCTAAAGGAACAACTGTTGGTGATTTCCATTAAAAACTGTCTTCTCTACCCATTTGCTGAAAGGAGGTCCAGTCAGAAAATGAAGGTATTGAGTCATGGAAAATACTGTTATTAAAAATTAGCTGTGTTGAAATCTTGGGAATGCTTCCTTCACTTTCCCACATACCCACAGAATTTCAGGGGTCGCCACAAAATGATGACTGTTGCAAGCTATGCTGGAAATACTCATGTTGAAATCTTAGTCACAGCCAACATCGCTAAAAAAGGATAGTGAAATGTGGTGAAATCATGAATTATGAAGGAGGTCCAAGACTAAGTCTATAGAATAATTTCAGATTGGGTATGCTGGGGAGGAGAGGGGAGGAAGGGGCAAGAGCGAGTCATTTTAGGCAGAGCAGCACTTTTTAAAAGCATTTGGCAAATGTGATTGTCAAAGTGTAGCAGAAGAAAATGGTAGTTGACTGTGGTTTAGAACATGCAAGAGGTATAGCATGTGTAAGGAGAGCTCCCTGGATGGGGCTGGCGATAGCACGGCAGTGCAGGATTGTAATTTTCCAAGACTTCTATTTGTTTATAACATCACCAAACAAGATAGCAGTTGAAGTGTAAGTTTCACCTTTCCCCAGAGTATGGATAGATTTTGTTTAATTTGAGGTTGAGCAAAGTGAAACAAGACACCATAGCATTAAGAAGTATTACATTGCAGTAGAAATTGAACAGCATCCTGGGAGTCTGGAGTAATGGCAGCCCTCTAAAAAAGGGATGTCGACCAGAAAGTGCATGGCACTGTCAATAGATTGTAAGATCATATGTCTTCTATGAAAAGTATCATTTTTAGACAAAGTAAAAATCAACTGCAAAGGAATTAAATGGGACAAAGAGGATTATTTAAATGTTAACCTTAATAAAACTCTGTCTATTGGTATCTCATCAAAAAGACATTTAACTGCCATTCTAAAAATAAATGAGAAACTGTCTTTATTCAGTCGCTTGAAAAGGAGGAATTATATCCTGAACAGTCTAAAGATTCCCATCATCAAAAGTTTCCTTATCATGGTAACTGTCTCCCTACTTTTTATTTCCAAAAATATCCAATATCCCATTATCCAATCTCCTCATTCCCCCTCCTCCCTCCCACCAAAACAGGAGGATTCTGGGTAAAGTAGTAGAACTTAAACATTGAGAACAAGGTAGATGTGGCCTCCCTTATAAAACATCAATGCTGGTTAATCAGAATGGACTGGCCTGAAGAAATTTTTGGTTGTGGATAATTTACATGGGATTACTATGTCTGAAGTTAATATAGTATTTTTCTAACCTAAAAAACCCTAACTCTAATGAGCAGAAGCCCAGCATAAGTCACCATGAATATGACTGAAACACTTGATTTCATGTCTGAACTGGTTCACAGACCAGAACTGAATGGAGGGGGATCATAATAAAATTGCTTATCAGTTATTTAGTACTTCCTGTTTGTTAGGCACTAAGCTAATTCCTTAGTGGTCATTAATTCACTTCATCTTCAAAACCACCCTCTGAGATCGGCATTACTCAGTGGTGAATTGTGGCTATCAAAATAACTAATTCAACATAACATGTCTTACTTGAGAACCAGTACTCAAATTAGGTAGATAAGAGTCTGGCATTACATTGTACAAAACTGTTATCACGTCCAGGCAACTATGATGACTGAACATCTCTGATGCTCGCACTGGGTTCATTCAAAGGAAAATGAACAGGTCTGCAAGCTAGGCCATTCTAGGCTTCTATTTGTTGAATTCTTATGTTGAAATTAAGAGTAGAGTTATTTTTGTGTTTCCAGAGAAGAACTGGGAAGAACTAAGAAGTTATAGGGAAGAAAATTGCAACTCATTATAAGGACATTTTTTTCAATAATGAGCATGGTTTAGCCATGGAAGAATCTATCTCTACAATTGAGGGATCTTGCTGTCCTTCTAAAGTCCTATAGTAGCAGCCACATGTGATAGGAAATTTGTAGTAAAAGTTCCAGTAGTGGGATGTCGTTGGGCTGAACAATTTCTCAGATTCATTTTGACTCATAGACTCTTTTTCCGTGCATTTTTGGCATTAACTGCAACAAGGAAAAGGTGGCAGTGATATAAGGAGGCTGGTGGTAAGAAAATTATAAAAAACAAGTTTGTTTTGTGGTTTCACAAGGTTCCTCAATGATCCAGCAGAAAGTGAGATGAATTAGATAATTTTCATAACTGATTTAATATGTAGACATAGGCTTAGCAAGGCCTGAGCTGAATGGTGATGAATGGAAACAGTGTACATTAATGTTACCTATCTTCTCTGTGCCTCTGTTCCCTGACCTGCAAGGTGAGAGTGATAATATTACTTATTATAGGTTTGTTGTGGTGATTGCATGAGTCATTCATGTAAAACATTGTGCTTTGTACACATAATAAATGTTATTATCCAAATATACACCGTATAAGAATGCAGAAACATGTAATTCCACAGCTAACATTTGGGTGAATGACCTATTACACTCTGATGGTTGTTACACGTGCCATGAGAAGCACATTTTGTACTTAGATGAACACGCCATGCTCCAATGCATCTCTAAGAAGTTTTCAGGCATTTCTTCAAACCAAGAAAGAAAGAAGACAGCAGAAATAGATATGTTTTCTCTTTTTTTTGGATTTGAATATATCTGGTAAATCTACTCAGAGATTCACTAATGCACTGGTGTGAAAGAAAATACTGATATAATACTGAGTTTATGAGGTGAAAAGATAGGATTTGTGAAATGCAGACAACAATTTGCCATCCAAAGACACAGAGCTGAATTTCTGCTCTACTATTTACCTGTGGCCTTGGGCTGGCATAGAGCCAGCTGAAAGCTCTGTTGTCTATTCTATAATGTAGGAATAAAAATGTCTGGTGTGCCCATTTCACAGAAGAATGCATATATTAAGTCCCTTGTAAGAGGATAGCCCAGCACCAGAATTTGGTGGTGTTCTGATAATGTGGGGTTGAACTAGCTAAGTTCACTAAACAAAAATTAATTTTCTGGTTCTCTTCATGATAACACATAAATGTTGCTACCTTAACTAATGTGAACAGTGTGCTAGTCTATAGGGATTCAGGCAGCAACATCTGTTGTTAGCAGACACCATCACCCCACTTAGGTTACCTGTGCCCAATTTGGAGTTTTCAGAATGAGCAGAAATGTTTAGGGCAGAGAAGAATGAACAGAGAGAGAGAGAGAAAAAGGCATTGTTCCCTCACACTTTCCAAGCTTGAGTTAGACCTGGTGTGTGTGTGTGTGTGTGTGTGTGTGTGTGTGTGTGTGTGTGTGTGTTGGGGGTGGGGGGAGCAGGGAGACGTTAGATGGGCGAGAGAGACATTTCTACTTTTGAATCAAGATATAAGACTGAACATTTTAATACCTAAAAATGGGACTGTTCTTTAATATGTTTGGAAAGGACATAAAATGCCATGGCATCTCTTTGAGGCCTTCAGACTGAACATGAAGGGCAGCAGGAAGAAAGAGTAAGCGTTGTGTTCTGTGCAGTCCTGAATGCAAAGCTCATCATTCGATTGCTATTCTAGCCAGGTATAGAATTCTCAGTTCAAAATCATTTTCCTTCAGAATATTGAAGGCATTTCAACAACATTTTCAAGCATTCTGGGGTGTGGATAAGAATTTGGAAGCCAATGAGATTATTGCTTTTTTGTAATTTTTTTTTCTCTTTGCAATCTCCTAGGATCTTTGCTTTCTCTTTGATGTGCTAAAATTTCACTGAGAGATGCTAAGCTGTTTTTCACCTACTGGAGTTTAAGCTCCATAAAATCAGGGACTTTGTTCACTTCTGAGTCTTAGTTCCTTGTACTGCCATGCCTGACACATGATGGGAATTCAATAAATAGTCCCATATGGGACACTTGAAAGATGCATTTAATCTGAATACTCTGTCCTTTACTGAAGAAATCCCACAGTTCATTTACATAAACTCCCCTCTCTTTCATTCACCTTTCTTTGAAGGCAGTAATGAGGTCACGTCTCTCAGTTTGTTGAGACCCTATGGTTATCTCAACAATCCAGATAACTGAAATAGCATTTGTCCACATGAGTGTTTTTGTCTTTTCCTTTTAGTCAGCTAGCTTCATTTATTCAAATAAGTGGCTTTTTGTATCTATTCATGCAGAATAACTGCATCTTAGGGTAGCTATCAGTTTGGTGGTCCCCAATCTGCTTTGTTATTAGCCATGAAATCTCTTGCTCAAGCAAAACAAGAGGAAAAAATATATAAAAGTGGTTTCTTCAGCAAGGATCCAGAAAAATCAACTCAGTGATGACAGTCATGTACATTCACCTTAAAAAAAGATCTGTGGGGACTGTATAATTTCTAAGTTTTTATTTTTCCAGGAAATGATATTTTAGAATGCTATTACAATCTAGGATTGCCTCAAGGTCACTTAAAGTAGTAAATTTCAATCCCTAAATTTAGAACATAATCTGAAAGAAGGGAAAAAGCCATAGCACTGAAAACATTTGTATTGTTTTTATATAGTCCTCTTTATTTATTCATTCATTGATTGACTCACCATTCATTCATTCGTTTCATTTCTTGAAATCTTTTCCTGTGACTAAGAGTGTGTCTGTGCCATCACTGACATTAAAATAAACACAAACGAACAAACAAAATTGCTCCCAGTGGATTCAGCTCAGAGCTTTGTGGCTTGATGGTTTCCATTTACAGTCTTTTGCTGTTTATTCAACCTCAAGAGATGTAAATAAAACACATGCACACTCTCAGATGATTAGTTCCACGATGACTCTATTAAAGTATCAGCATTAATTCAAGACATGGAATTAGAGATGACATTTTCTTACCTTTATTTTAAAAGACTCCCTATTTCTTGGCTGAGGAAGAGAAAAAGGCAAGAGTAACATGGAGAGTGATGAAAGCAAAGTGAAGCCATAGCTGATTCTCCTGGGATATTCAAGAACATTTTATCCTTTAAAAAATGTTGCTCTTGTATCATTGCCAAGCTTAGTGATAACTTGGATAATCCTCTAGTTATGCACTAACTGTTTAAATGTGACCTGGCAAGTAATGGACTCCTTCTGTGCTCTAAAAGTTAAAAGTATTTGCAACATTTCTCATTCATGATAAATAAAAATACATTTTACCACACTTGCTCAGTTTTCCGTTCTTTTTTGTTCCAGAAAAAGACAAAAGATACATTTTCTCTTCAGAATTGGGACAGCACAATGTACTTTGTACATGGCTCCGAGGAGGAACTTTCCACTTAAATTTGTCTGAACTGTGGACAGAGGAGTGGGTGGATTTGAAATGGTTCTTCAGCAAAGAAAAAGCAACAGCGTTTTCAAGAAAAATATGCAAAAGACGTTAAAAAGAACTAAACTACAGAATTCGGAAAAGCCTTAAAAAATGCAAATTATTGGCGTGGAGACTAAGAACAAGCAATTGTGCATCTTGCAAAGTGACCGCCCCAGTAGCAAAGGATTTTTAGACGGTTTGGGGAATCTGTGAGACTGTTCTCCTATGTCCTCCTTAACTGAGTGGCTTTATTACATGCATCATTCCTTCGATCCCACCCACCGCCCACTATGCTTCAGTGGAGAAAAGAATGGCCCCAAAGCAGGATGATAAATCTTCCACTGTAGTGGGTGCCAGGCCATTAGACGGCGCAGGGTGTGTGACCGTAAGCAAACACCCGTATGGAGAGGCCTACGGCCCACGCTGCTGCGCCTGAGAACCGGCCGGGCCCGCCGGCCAGGTGCCCCAGGCCTGGGCACTGCGGGAGTCCGCCCGGCAGATCCGCCCTGGAGCCTGTCGGCTCCCAGGGGCTCCGGCCCGGGCCGGCCAGGGCGGCGCGGACCGGGGCCGCCGAGAGGTGGCGCTCCGCGCCCTCGCCGGCAGGAAGCAGCCGGCCGCCGAGCCCCGAGCAGAAGGGGAAGCGGACGCAGGGCCGCCCGCGCTTCCGGCGTTCAGCGCGAGGTCGACGCCCGTGCCCGCTGAGGGGCTCGAGGGCCGGCGGCGGAGCGCGGCAGAGCGCGCCGTAGGGGGGCGGCCGCCGGCCCGCGTGGCGGAGAGGGTATGCAGGCCGGCCTGGCCCTGCCGCCTGAGGAGGAGAGCCGAGGGGCCTGAGGGAGGAAGCCTCCGGTGTCGCCAGCACAGCACCCGGGGCCCGAGGGTCAGGCGTCCGGCGGGGCTCGGAACGGCAGGAGGCCCGTGAGGGGCCGCGAGCCCGGCGGAGGCGGGGACAGGCGCCCTGCGAGCAGCGCCCCAGCCTTCTGGGAGGCCGGGTGTGCGTGTGCGCACGGCGCGCGGGGGCTCTTGGCTCTCACGCTACGCACCGCCTTACCGCATGTGGGCTTGCCCTCCTGCTGCTTTGGGGCAGCTTGTCTTCTGCAGAAGCTCCAAAAGCATCAGGGCCCCACACAATTGTGTTCCTGTGGTTGCAGCTCGGCGCGAGCCACTTCTGTGGGGAAACCTAAGAGAGACTCCTTGATGTTCCGCTGATTCAAAAAAGAACAGCAAGGACGCCAGTGTTTGAGCCTGATACTGCCTGTCCTAGCTGGGAGTTGTTACGGGTTGACCTGTGTCTCCCACAAGATAGCTACTATCGAAACTCGTGGACTGCAGAATGTGAATTTAATTGAGAATGGGGTCTTTGCAGATGTAGGTAGGGTGAGGACATGCTGGAGCAGGGTGGGCCCCCTTAATCCATTATGACTAGTGTCCTTGTAAAAAGGAGGAAATTGGGACGCAGATGAAGACCGAAGGCCACATGAAGATGGAGTGAAGCTGCCACAGCCAGGGAACACCTGGGACTGCCAGGAGCTAGAAAGAGGCAGAAAGGATCCTGCCCTAGAGGTTGCAGATCTCACTGATTTCAGATTTCAGTGGGAAAATGCTTTTTTGTTGTTTTAAAACACCCATTTTGTGGTTCTGTGTTACAGCAGCTGTAGGAAACAAATGCAGGGGTGTTTTAGATGAATTAAAAAAAAATGACCTCTTCTAAACCGTCAGTGTTAAGGACCCTAGGAATCCAGGTATGGCTCCTGCTTTTTAGATAATTTCAGATACTCATCCTGGATAAGAGGGAACAACAGAGCAGGAGAAATGAGCCTTCTTGGCCCAGCTGCTGTGTGCATTGGCCAGCTTGAAAGCTCGTGACCTTGGAGGCTGCCCTTGGCAAGCAGCTGTTCTTCCTTGGAGCTGATGTGTACCCGTGTCTTATTCCAGCATGTACCCTGAAGGAAAGATCTCCTTCCTGCAAATGGTGAGAGATTTCTGTCTGAAAGGAAAAAGGGAGTTAAATGTTTCGTATATTTAACAAAATCTGTGTTTCTAGACACTAATTACATACAAGGTAATCCCATAATATTTGCTGTGAAACTCAAGCACAGCAGCTGTTTTCTATGATTCAAGATGAATTAAACCTCACATAAGACATTCAGCACATTAAATGGCATAACAAATCACCATTAAAGCAAAGTTCACATTAAAGAGATCAGATACACAATCTCTTAATAAAATATATTTCAAAAGGAAAGATGCACTAGTCAGCTAATGGTTTTGAAGTGGACATTGACAACTACAAGATTTCAAGAGAAACTGTTTTCTTGCTTTAAATGATTCTTTAGCCTCTTCACATTATAGAGAGCCTGTTCCCTAGACAAACCTGGTCATACAAAGCAGAGACCATTTTGAGCTCTGTTTATGGAATTCTCTTTCCTATAGAGATCTAAGCCAAGCCTAAGTTAAGGCTACTTTTCTGAGAATATTATCATCTCAAGTGTCCTTCGTGGTAAAGACCTGCTAAGTAGCAAAGACTCCAAATTGTCTGGATTTGCATAAAAGGTCTGTTCTTGATCTCCGCAGATATGCATATTTGAGGTCCTAAAGCTGTATTTTTGGTTGCATCTTTTAATTTCTATTGAAACTTTATGTTACTATTACTGTTATTTTTGGCAACATTACTTTTGGGGTCATTACTTGAAAACCTTTTTTAGGATTTGTTCACTCATCCCCAACTCCCACCCAAAAGTATATTGCCTACTATGTACTGTGCCCTGAGCCTTGTAAGAATTACAGGATAAGTAGGCTGGACCAGGAGTAGTTTCCTCCATCAAGAAGTTAAAAGCTGTTTGGGGAGATAAGAAACAAACATAAATATCTAAGTGTCACATTAAATTGGTGTCTGGACTTTACAGTCACTAGTAATTGAGACACAGCCAGGCTCATCGGGAGAGTCAAGGAGGCGGATGAGCGGAGTGCCTGAAGACAGACTGCTTTGAGGCTGGCAGTGACCTAGTGTGATCAAACATTCTGAAAGTCTGAGAACAAGAGCTCCTGTCCGTAGAGTAACCCTGCTTTTGACTTGGTCACGGTGTGTCGCACATTAAAGCGGAAGTGAATTATTGCAGGTAACATTTCAGATAACCATTAGGCCTGTAATTTTTGGATATAACTAAAGCCAAAATTGCTCTGTCAAGAGGTGTGACAGAAAGGCAACATGGCTGTTCCTAATTTCTAATGAGAAGGGGAGTGTAACCCTCTCATGTGCTAGAAGCAGGACAGATCCAAACAGGGTGGCCTGTAGGAATGCCCACCAGCCATAGTGAGCACAGTTATTTTATAGTCCGTGTCAGGTTATCCTAACATGTTGAGTTTCTGTTCTCTGTTACTTTGATAGCATTATGTCATGGGGATTTGTTTATTTATATATCAGGTTGTTTTTGATGGAGTGATGGTCACTGTAGTTGAAAATTACTTCTAAGAAATTTTGAGGCCCAATTAAACTGTACCATATTGAAGAGACAGTTTTCATTAGCTTCTGCCAAGCACCTCTAGGTACTAGTCTAATAGTAGTAGAATTAAAGCCTAATAAAAAACAAATTTGGGTTTCAGGTCTACACAAAGGCTGATTAATTTCTAGTTCAGAGCACTCCTTGCTGCCCAGCCCTTGCTTCCCAGATTAAATTGGAAGAGGATGCAACAGATTTTCTATGTTGAGTGGTCCCTGAGATTTGTTCCCTTCCTCCTGAAAAGCCACCCAAACCAGAGTGTAGCTTAGTAGTGGTTTCTTCTGAAGAGCAATTGCCCTCGAGGCAAAACAGTTCTGTGTGCTAGGCTAGAGTATTGCCCTTGTTGAGGTCATTGCCTTTTTCCCATAATTCTTCACTATCTTTTCAGTGTTTTGAAAAATATTGCCTTACATTGCATTGACTTACAAATTTGTTGTCAGTGGGAACGGGAGTTAAACTGTATCATTTGCCATGAAGCAGAAGCCCCTTGATTGGTTTTTCAGTCACTGTCCTGTGCATTGTAAGCCGCTCAGCAGTATCACTAACTTCTGCTAACTAGAGGCTTGTAGCTGTAGCAACACCCGCTTCCCCTTCATCATGACCATCAAAATGTCTCCACACATTGCCAGATAGCCCCTAGGGAGCAAAATTGTCCTTGAGAACCAATGCCCTAGAGTATTGATATTCAAAAATAAAGATTCCTGAAAATATTTTCAGTGTATTATGAATTAAGAATAATCGTATTTTGTGCATTTGCTTCAGATTTCAGCTTTGTTATACTGAGGAAGAGGGCCTTGAAAATCCAATGGCAGATTGCTGAACAGTTTTTGTAGGAGAAAGAACTTTAAAGTTAGACAGAATTGGACTCTAAACCTGCCTCAGCTACTTACTTTGACTGACTACTAATTGCATGGCCTCAGGCAAGTTACTTAACTTCTTCACCCTTACTTTCTCCTTCTGTAAATTATGATCCTCAAAGGGTTGTTTGTAATTTCCTTCTCATTTGGTTCGATTATTCAATCACAGCATCTAGAACATGTAATGTTAACTTTTTTTTTTTTTCAGGTACTGTCTGAAGTATAGTCTCTTTCACCAAAGGCTGTATTGTTAAGTTGGAAAAAAAAAGCCCATTGAATTGAGTATGTTAGTGCACAAAATATTGTACTTAACTTGGATTATCAAAGCATCTTCAAGGTAAGCCTCAGTTGCAATCTTTAAAAACTTTTTATGGGTTTGGAAAAAAAAAGGCAGAAACATTTTACGTAAGGTTAAAAGTCATGTTTGAAAATTTGTACTTTTTTTTGAGGTGTGTTTTGCCAAACTGTGTACAGATTGAAGAAGATTTTTTATTTCCTCATGAAATACTTCCCACGAAATAATGTTTCTTGGTGCAAGACAAGTAACACAATTTTTATTAGTTTCCACATCAACTTGAATAAGAGAACTCAACATTTCCTTGATACTTATGCAAAGAAAAGTTATTGAGCACCAGTTGCCAGGCACCACAGTTAAGTGTTTTTTATGTTTTATTGCATTTGATTTTCATTTAAGCATATGAGGTAAGTGCTATTCCCATTTTACAGATTCAGAAACCTCACATACACTGAAGCTATATATTCATAGACATCCAGCTCAGAGTAAATCATCCCAGATCATCACTGTCTCAGATCCAGTGACCTTGAACACATCATGCTGCCTCTGAAAACCAAATGCAAGAGCAGAAATAAAGATGTTTGGTAACCTGCGGATTGTGTCCTATTGGACGAAGCATGAATTCCATGAAATGTAATGGGAAGAGTTCTTGAAGAAAGCCAGAGAGAGGTTCAGGATATAAAAAATATAAGGCAGAAATAAACATGGGAAAAGGGGTGAAGGGTGGGACTAGAGGCATGGGTTTATAGAAAACTGCTAACATTTATCAGATTAAAGGAAACATCTTTGTTTTTAGTAAAACAGAAAGTCCCACAATGTCTATTCAATTTTGTGTGTTTAAATTTAGGATTATAAATGATACCCTCCTGCCCACCAAGAGTTTACTTATGGGAAATGAACCTCCCTTTGACACAGAGACAAACATCTTAATCATCAGATAATTCTAGCATTTGTACATTTTTGGAACCAGAAAATTATATTTCAGAGCCTCTGCTGAGTGCAGGAGTGCTCAATGGACATTTTGTTTCAGTGAGTAGCAGAGACCTTGGCCAATAGATCTTGGATAGAAAAGACCTCGAAGGCTCCCAGGTGGGTTTTCTTACCGGGGCAGAAGCAGTGAGGAATGCCGCTACGCAGAGCCCCTAAAGAGCACACGCAGCACCAGCTGCTCAGCAGTCCCAGCACTTCGGATGGTATTTGTCAAGTGAAGATTAAGTAGATCCTAAGTCACTGCAGTGTTCTGCTCCCATTTAATGGTTAGCTCTTTGTTTATAGCAGATGCTTTCTCCACGAATGATGATGAAAGTGGCAATGGGCAAGGAGAATTTTGAGCATATGTTTAGTGTAGTTTTTCCCAACCGGCAGCTACATATTTCTGAATAGTTTGGTTCCATATTCACAATCTGGTATTATTAGATGGAGTTTAAGTTCAGATTTGTGGACTTCCCATAGTAGCTTCTTTTACAGTCTATGAAAGGGTGTAGGATGTTTTCAAGAGAAGCCAGAAGTTGATATTTTGATGTGATATTTACCTGATTTATTTATTTGTAACTAGTTCCAATATTTGTAACTACTGTAGTTCACGGGCATCTGAGTAGATTTAAGGGCTGCCAAGTTTGACACCTCGAAAGGCCAACAGAAATTCAGATAGACTGAATTCACTTGAACATTCTGTCTAATTGTTTTACTGGAAAGAGAAGAAAGGATGAGATTTGGAACCACACTGTTTGGGGAATTAATGGCTATGTATCCTTGGGCTAGTTACTTAATCTTTCTTGTTCTCTTTTTCATTATTGGAAAAACAGGTTAATGAACCTGTCTCACTGGCTTGTTATAAAGAATGAGTAATGCAGTTCACATATGTAGCTCAATATGTGAGCTGTATTAGTCTAAATGAGCATTGGCTCACTCACATTTAAGTTCTTAGTAGGTTCCAGAGATAACCTGTTTATTCAGAGAGTGATCAAATCTTATTTTGGCAACTCAAGTAATTTGGTATCTACAGAAGTGTGTGCAGAGAGTAAGAAAGAAATATGATGTGAGAATATAAAAAGTTGGGGATAATGACGTCCCCATTTGTGAATTAGAAGACAATTCTATCTGAATTCACACTGTTTTCCCATTCCCTGGTGGCCTCAGTGGTCTCATCTTCCCAAATCATTGCCTTAGTACCTGTCATCTTTGGGGGGTTGGGGTCTGCTGGCTGGCACTTCAGAACCCTGCTTGTCACACCTTTGTTCTGATGGCAGCCTCAAGTTCCTCCCCTGCCAGGGCAGCACTGCCCTCTACCCAGCTACACAGCCTTTGTGCTGAGTGCTGAAAAGGAGGATGTGGGAAAAGCACTGCCCAGACTCTGTGGAACTTGAGTAGCCAGGAAGCTGAGAAAGCTGGTGCCCATCAGCCAAGATTTACCTTCCTCTGTAGGACCATCACATGGCTGTGTTGAAGACTACTAAGGATCCAGTGCCTTTCTTAGTTATTTCTGTGAGATGTGGAGAACTATGAAGGGAAAGCTGCTTGTGAGCGGCACTCAGCCCAAAAGAACAGGGACAGACCTTTCCCCAAGCTAGAGTCTAATACAGACGACAGTATCTTTGGAGTGAAAACAGAAAAAAGTGTTAATGATGCTCTTTAAAGAAGCACGTTGGTCTTATGAGACCTTAATACTTTAAGATAACATGAAAGCATGAATTTTTAAGTATGTGTATATATATATATATATATATATATCCCCGCACACACACACATTATACGTGCTAATCGTAATGACCCTTTTTCTCCTTTATCCCTCCCTTCCCTCCCATCCTCCCCAATCCTTTTCCCTTTGGTAACTGTTAGTTCATTCTTGGGTCTGTGAGTCTGTTGCTGTTTTGTTCCTTCTGTTTTTTCTTTGTTCTTATACTCCACAGATGAGTGAAATCATTTGATCCTTGTCTTTCTCTGCCTGGTTTATTTCACTCAGCATAATACCCTCTAGCTCCATCCATGTTGTTGCAAATGGTAGGATTTGTTTTCTTCTTATGGCCGAGTAACATTCCATTGTGTATATGTACCACATCTTCTTCATCCATTCATTTACTAATGGACACTTACATTGCTTCCATATCTTGGCTATTGTAAATAGTGCTGTGCTAAACATAGGGGTGGATATGTCTTTTTCAAACTGGGCTGCTGCATTCTTAGGGTAAATTCCTAGGAGTGGAATTCCTGGGTCAATGGTATTTCTATTTTGAGTTTTTTGAGGAACTTTCATACTGCTTTCCACAATGGTTGAACTAATTTACATTCCCACCAGCAGTGTAGGAGGGTTCCCCTTTCTCCACAACCTCACCAACATTTGTTGTTGTTTGTCTTTTAGATGTTGGCCATCCTAACTGGTATGAGCTGATACCTCATTGTGGTTTTAATTGGCATTTCTCTGATGATTAGTAATGTGGAGCATCTTTTCATGTGCCTGTTGTCCATCTGAATTTCTTCTTTGGAGAAGTGTCTGTTCAGTTCCTCTGCCCATTTTTTAATTGGCTTACTTGCTTTTTGTTTGTTGAGGTACGTGAGCTCGTTATATAATTTGGATGTCAACCCCTTATCAGATATGTCATTTATGAATATATTCTCCCATACTGTAGGATGTCTTTTTGTTCTACTGATGGTGTCCTTTGCTGTACAGAAGTTTTTTAGTTTGATATAGTCCCACTTGTTCATTTTTGCTTTTGTTTTCCTTGCCCGGGGAGATATGTTCATGAAGAAGTTGTTCATATTTATGTCCAAGAGATTTTTGCCTATGTTTTTTTCTAAGAGTTGTATGGTTTCATGACTTACATTCAGGTCTTTGATCCATTTTGAGTTTACTTTTGTGTATGGGGTTAGACAATAATCCAGTTTCATTCTCTTACATGTAGCTGTCCAGTTTTGCCAACATCAGCTGTTGAAGGGGCTGTCATTTCCCCATTGTATATCCGTGGCCCTTTTATTGTATATTAATTGACCATATATGCTTGGGTTTATATCTGGGCTCTCTATTCTGTTCCACTGGTCTATGGGTCTTTTCTTGTGCCAGTACCAAATTGTCTTGATTACTGTGGCTTTGTAGTAGAGCTTGAAGTCAGGGAGCGTAATTCCCCCCGCTTTATTCTTCCTTCTCAGGATTGCTTTGGCTATTCAGGGTCTTTTGTGGTTCCATATGAATTTTAGAACGATTTGCTCCAGTCAGCTGAAGAATGCTGTAGGTATTTTGATAGGGATTGCATTGAATCTGTAGATTGCTTTAGGCAGGACGGCCATTTTGACAATATTAATTCTTCTTAGCCAAGAGCATGGAATGAATTTACATTTATTAGTGTCCTCTTTAATTTCTCTTAAGAGTGTCTTGTAGTTTTCAGGGTATAGGTCTTTCACTTCATTGGTTAGGTTTATTCCTAGGTATTTTATTCTTTTTGATGCAATTGTGAATGGAATTGTTTTTCTGATCTCTCTTTCTACTAGTTCATCGTTAGTGTATAGGAATGCAACAGATTTCTCTGTATTAATTTTGTATCCCGCAACTTTGCTGAATTCATTAAAGCATATTTTAAGAGAGTGTGTGTGTGTATAGATTAACACACACACAACCACCTACACATTTTACTGCCAAATTATAAAATCCTGACATGCTGTAAAATATCCAGAAAGTCGATACATTACTTGAAAAAAAAGACCTTTTAAATGTAGGTGCTGTGTGGAATCCAAATCTGTTTCAGGAAGGTGAAACAGATGGCAACTGAAAAACACTCAACTGTAATTAATTAGTATCAAAGTTCAGTTTGCTGCAAAGCATACAGATAGTTTATTTTCCATTTGAAAAAGCAAACTTAAAATAAATTTGAAAGTAAAATGATACAGATTTGAAATATTTTTCAAGCAGTTTTCCTGATGTGCTAAACCTTGTCATTGATCAAACTCCTTGATTTTAATTCATCCTGTGCTACACTTCCTCCAGAACTTCCTCAAACTCTGTATTTTGATGCTTCATTCATACTATTATGTTTTTGGTATTTGCTGGGGCCTGTTAGGCTAACAAGTGTCTATTGGCTCACTGAATTTCAAGTCAATGTATTACTTTGTTACTTTTCAGTTTCCTGTGCCTTAGTTCCAGAATGTTCTTAGCTGGAGGCTCTGTCAGTTGCAATGTGTTGGATATTGGTATTCAGTCAGGATCGCTGCTTAACCATGAAAAAACCTCTGTGTGGCTCTCCAAGACCAGGTCATTATTGTGAACCAAAGGTGAGAAGCAACTCTTTCAGCGGACACTTGAGGTAAGCATTTTCTTATAAATACAACTCTTATACACAGAAATAAATTTGAGCAAACATTGAAAAGCTGCCTTTATCATGTAATGGGGGAGTTAACTTATTTCTCTAATATACCTCTTTTAATGATTGGGGAAGGGGTGTGGCAGTAGTTTAATCATACATGTTGTAGGGGAATTTGGAAACATTTGTAGTTACAAGACCCATGAGAGAGCAAAACAAAAGCAGTTTCATTTTTATGAGCCATTTGCATTTTCTATACCTCAGTAAGTCATAATTTTAAGAAGTAAAGTCTGGTGTGAACTTGAACTTGTATGTTTAAGTTAAAAATCTTAGCCAGTGACACATTGCAGAAGATAAGACTCCAGCTTCCTCTTCCAAAACATATATATGCACCTCACCCCACTCCTCTGGCTGATTTGTCCCATTTCATGGTAGAGTTGAAATATTTCAAGCTAAGATAACAAAGTCAAATTCAAAGTCTCCCTAGTACAACTTGGGGAAATGCCAAACATAGCAGCATGTTGTTCTTGACAGGTATGACTCGGTCAGTTTCTTAAGGGAGAGAAAGATTTACAGGACATTCCGTAGGGAAATAGAGCAAATGCCTTGTTGAGCTACAATTACTGAATTATGTTCCTTGGCACAGTGTGTTTATATATCTTTTAGAAAGCCACTAAAAAAAGATAATGGGACTCTAAATGAAAGCAAATCTTAGGAGAAAGGCTTCTACCTGGTCTGTCAATACTATGAGAGATTAGAAGATGGGTGGGACTGAACCCCAGAATGATTATTTTCTTTGAGTTCTTATTAGCATGCCAGAAAAACACAACAGTGGGCTGTGAATGTAAAGAATACTGCTTGACTTTTCTTGTTGTAGCTAACAGACTTAACAGACTGGAAATACCTTTAAGGAAATTTCCAGTGTGCTTCTTCATTGTGTCACTGTCAGAGTCCAAGGCTCATCCTAGGAGTGAGCTAGTTATTTCTCGATTAGTCGTACAAGGTTTTTTTAGTCTGTGTCATCTGCAGGTAAAGGGTAGGAGCTTCTCCAGGGGTATAGGCTCAAACATTTGTCAATCAAACTTCAATTTGTCTGAGGTTTTTAAGTGAAAACTCACAGTGAGAAGATCAGTATTGCTTTTTCTTGCCATAGCTGTCTTAGTCTACACTGCTCAAGAAAGCAAAAAATTTGGGGAAATATCCAGTTTCACTAGTAGACTGTTATGTATTATATTTTAAACAGGGGAAATATGTTTAAGGAAGAAAAAGTTGCTTTCTCTTATATTATTTTTAGGCATTCTAGGCAGCTTCTAGGAAGCTGTGCTGGGCAGATGGGAAACTAGGCTATAAAGAATTATCTGCTGAGAAACACACTTCACAGCTGCCCATTTACCTAATGTGGTTTATTTATAATGTCATATTTAATGTATTGGTTATTACTTTGCACAGACAGTGCCAAATGCAAGCCCACCATCATAATTATATATAACTATCTGAGAGAAATATTTTCAACATAAACAGTCATCCCCAGGATCTATTTTTATCAACTAAGTGAATGTATACTCATGAACATTTGTACAGTGGGTTGAAATATTTAAAATTATTATTAAAGCAACCTACACAATAAGAGAAATTCTGAGAGAAATTATACACAATGAAATGTAGGCACAGGTGTGTAGGGACAGTGTTTGTAGGTGTCCTGCTCAGTGTGTGGGGCTTGGCTGAAAGCGATGTTGGCATCTGCTTCATTTTGCTAATACAGTGGATCCAGCCCATGACGTCAATAGTACTTGAAGCAACGTGCACAAAAGGATGTGTTATTCCTGTTCAAGTGGCCTTAAAAGCATGTGTGGGTGGACTTAGAATTCCTGCTTGCTTGGCCGGGTTCACAAGCTTATCCCTCTCCACTCACGAAAGCAAAAGTCTAGAAATACAGAGAACAGTGGAATGGGTTTTAGCTGATGACAACCCTTGTTAAACTGCTACAGATGACTTCTCAGTCTTTACCTAGTTAAAGCTGGATGCTCAGCGATTTGTGACTAGGTTTTCTTTCACTGCTTAGTAATCCTGCACAATTGGATTTAATCACTGCATAAATGTCTTGAGCTATAAATAAGTGGCTAGAATTAGTTACTCCAAATGATGAACTTTTGCTATCAAAATAATCAAAGCAGAGGGAAGTGAGAAATACAAAACTATTTTCCCATAAAAGTCATACTTAATCCAACTTCATCGCTCCATACATTTTGTATTAAAAAAATAAGACCTAACTGAAATTCCATGATCCTGATTACGCTGTAACTGTGAGATTATATTTCATATGTGACTGGGAACTCTGCTTTGGAGTTGGATGGACCCACTTGGATTCGATCCACAAGGAGGTAGATGAGGAATATCAGAAAAAGACTTGGTTTAGGGATCAAGCAGATCTGGTCTGAAAATTGTTTCTTCCTCTAACTTGCATTACAGCCTTGACATTTACTTCATGTGTTAACCCCAGTATCTTCACTTTGTTATTTCATTTTACTCATGTGATAATTCTAACTTGCAGAGTTAGGATTAAAGGGGTAGCATATGTAAACAGCTGGCACACAGTTTACCCTCTGAGAAGCAGTTCAATGCACTAGCTAAGCGCACAGATTCTAAAGCAAAATGCGTGGGTGTGGGTCCTGATCTGCCACTTACCTCCTTGAAGAGACAGAAAGAAGCAGCGACAGGGCATGCACTTTGTCTAGATAACTGCTCGTCCTCATTCAGATCTCTCTTTAATGTAATTTGACTTCTCTAAGAAGGATTTTTTTTTTCACACACTGCCCAGAATAGATCAGGAACCACCACTGCCTCCTTGTAATCATGACATGTCACAGTGTGAATAATTAAAATTCTTAAGGGAAAAGAATTTTTCTGCTTTTTTTTTAGCATTATATCTCTGGGATCTAGCAGAGTATCTAGTACATCATTCTAGCTCAATGCATATTTATAGAATGAGTGAAAGAAATAATTACTATATAATCTGCTAGGCCAGAGAGAAAAAGTCCCAATTTTCAGAGAGATTATAGGAAATAGAAAGAGTGGAGAATAAGAAACTCTGACTATGTTGTTCAAATTTGGTTGAAACAGAAATTCTAGGAACATTAAGTGGATTAAGTCATCTGGAATCAATAGAGCTTACACATCCTCTGGACTCACTCCCCAACCAAGCCCCCCTCCTGTCACAAACAGTCCAAAACACAAATGTCTTAACTAGTGAATCATTCTTTGGTTCTGCACCACTTGTGGAATGTTAAAGTCTTCGAGATCAGAACGTGGTGTCTTGTTGAAAGCATTCACATCCTTATTTCCCTTTCTCTGCCTTTCCTTGGTGCACTCGCGCCGATTAGCATTGTGCAGTTATATCTGCCAGCGATGCAACCAGATGGGGAAGCTTGGGGAGGTGCAGGTCTGCTTCAGAGTCTGGGAAGGCTTGAAGAAGAAATGGGACGATGCTACTGCTCAGTGCTGTGAAACACAGGAGGACATTTTTGTGTCTTTGTGCCGGCTGTGCGTTCTTGATTTGGTCACTTCAGGCTGGGGCTGAATCTCTGCGTTAGTCAGGAGCAGGGGGTCTTAAGGGGTAGAAGTCCATTTCACTGGCAACGTCTCATCCGAGAATGAGAGACCGCCTCAAGCCTACCACTGCTGGGGTTTGTGGGGCTTTCGTGTGCAGTGTTTGCATTCATTTGACATGTTCCAATAATTTGTGTAAGTGATTTACTTTTCCACTGAGTTAACCAGTAGTTTAAATTAGGCAAAAATGGCATGTTGTTTTGGTGTTCTGTAAACAGAGACTGTTTGTGGATTCAAGATCAATAGTCAGTTTGAAAAGATAGATCACTTAGATTGAAATATGTATCTCATAAGCCTGGATGGGAAGAATATGTGTAAACAGCATTGGGTCACCTTGCTCTTTTGAAAGCAATGAGGACTCTCAGCCCTTTGGGAACATCCTGTAGAGTGGAAAAGAGACATACAAAATTGTATAAAAGCTCAAAGCTGGTCTCCTTGAATGACTCAGTGTTCTTCAGGAGAGTGGGTGAATAAACTGGTATGTTCACATAAAACTGTGGAGCACAGACAGCAAAAGCACTGAATGGAGTGTGATGTTAGGGCTGAGTCTTAGCCATATAATACCAACGTAGAAACATAAAGATAAGTAGAATTTTAAAGTAACCCTTTTAGGGGTATATATCTTAAAGCTTCATAAAAATGAGTGTAAGGGGTCCCTCAGGCAGCATGCAGGCAGAGTGATAGGATGGGGCGAGAGGACTCACAAATTTAGATGTGTGTTGTCACTTTAAAACTGTCATTTTAGTGCCCAGTGCCATGCATGCGTCTGCTCATATAGTTCAGGCATTGCTACCAAATCGAAGGTGAGGGTCAGGGTTCACATAGAGGCCATGGTGGCACCACTGCTTGTGGCCAGCAGCCCCGCAGGTCCTGTCCTTGCACTAGACCCAGATACTGGGAACAAGACCACATGCCCACCCACGGGGCAAGTAGGCCAGGTACAGGTAGATAGGGAGTCTGCTGGGCTGCCCACCTGGCCAGCTGCCCACTGATCTGGGTAGACTTTAAGTGGCTGTCTTGGGGACTGAAGACCTTCTTGACAGGGTAACCGTACCTCCCTGTCACCAGTTTACTTGCTCTGGATGCTGAATGGCCCTCCAGCTACCCCCTGGTTTTGGCAAAAGTCACCAGGCGGCCCTGGGGGTGCAGAGCTGGGTCGGAGTGGGCCAGGCACTCCCGGGAAGATGAGGGCCTCTGGCAGCTGCCCCTGCTCTGGATGGGGTACGCCTGGGGCCCACCACACAGATGCTAAGCCAGGTGGGCAGCAGTGGGGGGAGCTGGAGGGAGTCGGCAGCAGGTCGATGCAAGGAACTCCAGTCTTCCATGTCCTCGTTCAAGTCTATGGTGCTGGGGGTGGTGGGCAGGGGCCCAAGTGGGCCGGGGGTATCTCTGAGGCCCCTGGAGTCCTGTCTGCCCTTTTGACCTGGCACTGCTATCCTTGACACTGTGGGGGATGTGGGTGGTGATGCAGGGGCTCAGCTTTGTGGCACTGAAACTCACAGGGTGACCTGAGGCTCAGGTCCACATGGCCTGGCGAGGCTCATTGTGGGGGCAGTGGTAAGAGCACCTCTCACAGAATATTGGGGGATGGTGTCACATAACATGGCAACATGTGCCAGGGTTCCCTGGGGAGACCCCAAAATTCGGCACTTGTCTCAAACATTCAGTCACCACCAGCAGAGCACCCTGCAACTTCTTCAGGGCCCAGCAAGGGAGGCATTTTTGTGACAGTCAGTAGGCCTTCCGTGGCTCCAGAGGGCACTGCAGTTCTGCCTCTGATTGCCAGTATACTGTGGACCAGAGCTGTGCACAGAAGCCTGTGGAATGTTCTGTTGCTAAGGAAAACAAGTGCCTGGTGAGCTGGGCAGATCATCAGTTGGGCTGGGTGTGAGGCAGGGCAGCCAAGGCTGTAAAACTGTTACACTTTGCTATGCTCGCTGCACAGAAGGAGATGATGTTACTTGTACAGGCATTTGAGAAAATGTGAAGTGCAGGTTGCAGCCAGACACCAGCCTGGAACTTCGGCCTGGAACCAGGTCCCCAGGACTGCTCCCAGGAATCCCTCTGTCCATGTTCAACCTGGAGTCAGAAAAAGGCCTATGAATGTCTGTGGGTAGGGTTCACCCTCTTGGTTTCTCCTGGGGTAGAGCATGGCTGCCAGCGTCTGTAGGCACAAACCTATGCTGATTGCCCCACTGCTGGCTCAGAAGGCGGCCCCAGAAGGACGTGGTGCTGCCCAGCTGGAGAGGAGGGTGCAGAGCAGTGCTGGGATGATCCTCCTCCACGGCCTCCCAGAAGCCGGACCTCAGGGTGCCATGCATGGTCATGGTGCAAACAGGAAGTTCCTGAGCACCGAGGGTAAAGGTGCTTAGACCAGCAGAGCTGCTGGGAGAGACCTCCAGAGCTCAGGGCCCGTTACTCACATCTTTGTGGGGAACCATGTAGCCCACGGTATGGAGCTGACGGTGATTTTGGGGGTTGGCAAGTCTGAAATCCATACTTTTTCATGTATAATTTTACTTCAGATATACTAGAAAGGAGGAAGACTTTCAAAAGAGTACCAAGAATATATACTGTAACAAGAAAGCATACGCAGAGTAACTTGGAAGAAAATAATCTATTTAGGAGTTGACAGAGATTTACAATTCAGAGGTATCACCCAATGTAACGTGGAAGGATAAAAGGAAGAGACAGACGCCCCCAACAGACCTGACTCGGAAGCACAGTGTAGATAAGGGATGGCCTTCCTCCGCCCCAGGGCTCCTGTGCAGAGGCTTCCAGTGCAAGTTTCAGACTTGCCAACCCCCACAGTTATCATCAGCTCTACACCGTGGGCTACATGGCTCCCCACAAGGATGTGCGTAACGGGCCCTGAGCTCTGGATACCCCTCCCAGCAGCTCTGCTGGTCTAAGCACCTTTACCCTTGGTGCTCAGGAACTTCCCATTTGCACCATGACCATGCATGGCACCCTGATTCAGATGTTCAGTCCTTAGCTTTCTGGCAGGATTGAGAAATGAAGCTTGCCATTGGCTCTGGTCTGGGGGAGTAGCTGCTCCCACCGCAGGTCTTTTTTTAGCCTGTTAAATTGGAGTTATAGGGGTTTCCCAGCAGAGTGGAGCTGTGACAGAGCATTCGCCCTGACGCAGGAGCTGTTGACCTGGTTGGCGCCAAGGCCTCCTTGGAGCAGATTTCCTGCAACGTGTTGGGTCAAGGAAAGTTTTTCATTGAGGCTTAATTTATTTTATACGATCACATTGCCTGCTTCCTTCTTGGGGAGTGCTGTTAACAAAATACTCCGTAGCACTTGCCTGAATGGCACAGACTGCCCCAATGTGAGAATATTCTCAGGTTCTTTGTGTAGCCCTGGTTTGCATGTTGAAAAGGATGTTCTGTTATTTCAGCAGCCTTCAAACAGGTAATAAATAAATTTCCACTGGGTTGGCACTTCCTCTCATTTCCTGAAGGAGGGGCTGATTGTTCTGACAGTTCCCTGGGGATGTTCCAGGCTCTCTCAAAATGTGACCACTGCATCCTTCCCTTCTGTGCACTGTCACTTAGAAAATCCAGGGAAGGTCATTTATAATAGCCTCAAGGCTGGGAGTGTCTGCATTGGAATTTCTCTGAAACTAAAGAAACCACCAGGTGGAGTTACTGTAGAAAATGGTAGAAGAGGCTTAAAACTTGCTGAGGTGTCTTTTAGAATACGTGGCTTGCCCAGTGTCATCTAGGAAAATCAAAAAGCATGTTACTTCTGAAGAGCATGAGGACAGTATGACTTCCGACAGAATCAGAGGCAGTCCTGCATGACACGGGACAAGAAACTATTAAATAAGTCTTGCAAATATAACAGAGTTTTCTGGAAGAGGACTAGTTCTCTGCAGCACTATGCATTGCCATTAATTTGAGTGCATATAAATAAGAAGTGAGCAAAGGCACAAAAGCTATACTGCTGCCCATCAAAATGGTTACATGACTGTGCAGAAGAAGGTTCCTCAGAAGTGTGGGATGTGCAGAATTTAACTACCTCCAGACTTGAAATAAGGACTGTAATTTGTCAGTCATGTAAATTGACATCTCTTTGAATAGTAATGCATTGCTCATTTTGTAAATGAACCCCAAATTGTCAGTCCTAGTAACTCACTGAATTTTCCAAACACCCTAATATCAGAGATTTAATCTTATAATTAAGAAGTGACCAAGGTAACACTAAAAAAATTAAATATAAATAATCGTGAGGGTTCAGTGGGTCTATCTAAAATGGCAACATTGTTGGAATTATTATTAACATGAGTTTATGAAATATTTATTTCTGTATGTGCTCCAAATCAAGATTCTCTTTTAAGCTTTTCTCTAGGGATACGAAGACAAAAGAAAAGGTCCAGACAAAAAGAGCCCTTCTTATGCCTTTCCTGTCCAAAATTTTAGCTGATTTTGAATGTTAAAGATTGGTCACTTGGTAAATGCTGTATTTTCTCATTTTTCACTTCAAATCATATGTTGTTTATGTCTTCTCTATTACCAGATTTCTCAAGGATATTCTAGAATGCTTAGAAAATACAGATAAAGTAAAAAAAGTAAAATATCCTGAAATTCCAATCCAAACTATCGAACTTTAATTTTATTATGAAAGTAAGCCCCAGTCCAATTATATTAAATTCCACAGATACTCACTGCAATATAGCAGTGGCACAACCATAGCACATTAAATGTATTATTCCATGTTCTCAGTGAATTAGGCTGAAAGTGAGGATTGGGGAAGAATTAGTAGAGGTTTGAAGATAGAGAAGGTAGACAGTAGTTGTCTGGGAGACAGAGAGGTACACGTGTACAGATGAAGAATAGAGAGTTGGGTTTAACTCCATTTGGAGTTTTGCCAAGTGAACATAATGAGAGATAAGGATTGACCATAATTATTCCTTATTTGCAGTCACGAAACATAAATGTGAGTAAAATTCTTCTTTTATGACGTTTTCTTAATTGATTATAATTATGGACCATGAAAATTGAATCAGAAAGGACATGATCTCCCATGATAGGAGGTGCTTGGGTTAGTGGATAGAAACTCTTAGTGGTGCTGAAAGATACTTGTAATCAGAATCCTAGAGGAAATACCTGGAGGATTTCAGAGAATAGGATGTGTTAAGTTGCACTTACAGAAAGATTATAGACATTTATAATGACAAGGCCTAGGATAGGAATGAGAGAATGGAATAGGAAGGGGTATGATATCCTTCTTTCATTTATTAGCAAATGTTTATTGTAAACAAGATCAAGGAACCGAGAAGACAAAGCATTAGATAATTCATGAGAATATAGGGATTGAATATAGGGTTAGAAAGACGGAGAGTCATACAAGAAATACAGATAAAAAAAAATTTTCAGACCAATTACCAGCAACAAAATTGAACTGGTAATCAAAAACCTATTAAGAACAAAACGCCTGGACCAGATGGCTTCACCACTGAATTTTATCAAACATTTAGTGAAGACCTAATACCCATCCTCCTTAAAGTTTTCCAAGGAGTAGAAGAAGAGGGAATACTTCCAAACTCATTCTATGAGGCCAGCATCACTCTTAACACCCAAACTGGGCAAAGACACCACAAAAAAAGAAAACTACAGACCAATATCCCTGATGAACATAGATGCAAAAATTCTCAACAAAATCTTAGCAAACCGAATTCAAAAATACATCAAAAGGATCATCCATCATGATCAAGTAGGATTTATTCCACGGATGCAAGGATGGTACAACATTCGAAAATCCATCAACATCATCCACATCAACAAAAAGAAGGACAAAAACCACATGATCATCTCTATAGATGCTGAAAAAGCATTTGACAAAATTCAACATCCATTCATGATAAAAACTCTCAACAAAATGGGTATAGAGGGCAAGTACCTCAACATAATAAGGGATATATATGACAAACCCACAGCAAACATTATACTTAACAGTGAGAAGCTGAAAGCTTTTTCTTTAAGATTGGGAACAAGACAAGGATGCCCGCTCTCCCCACTTCTATTCAACACAGTACTGGAGGTCCTAGCCACGGCAATCAGACAACACAAAGAAATAAAAGGCATCCAGATTGGCAGGGAAGAAGTTAAACTGTCCCTGTTTGCAGATGACATGATATTGTACATAAAAAACCCTAAAGAATCTACTCCAAAACTACTAGATCTAATATCTGAATTCAGCAAAGTGGCGGGATACAAAATTAATGCGCAGAAATCTATGGCATTCCTATACACTAACAAGGACCTAGCAGAGAGAGAAATCAGGAAAACAATTCCACTGAAAATTGCATCAAAAAGAATAAAATAACCTAGGAGTAAACTTAACCAAGGAAGTGAAAGACCTATACTCTGAAAACTACAAGACACTCATGAGAGAAATTAAAGAAGATACCAATAAATGGAAACATCCTGTGCTCATGGATAGAAAGAATTAATATTGTCAAAATGGCCATCCTGCCTAAAGCAATCTACAGATTCAATGCAATTCCTATCAAAATACCAACAGCATTTTTCAACGAACTAGAGAAAATCATTCTAAAATTCATATGGAACCACTAAAGACCCCGAATAGCCAAAGCAATCCTGAGAAGGAAGAATAAAGCTGGGGGGATTATGCTCCCCAACTTCAAGCTCTACTACAAAGCCACAGTAATCAAGACAATTTGGTACTGGCACAAGGACAGACCCATAGACCAGTGGAACAGACTAGAGAGCCCTGATATAAACCCAACCATATGTGGTCAATTAATATATGATAAAGGAGCCATGGACATAAAATGGGGAAATGACAGCCTCTTCAACAGCTGGTGTTGGCAAAACTGGACAGTTAAGTGCAAGAGAATGAAACTGAATTACTGTCTAACCCCAAACACAATAGTAAACTCAAAATGGATCAAAGACCTGAGTGTAAGTCATGAAACCATAAAACTCTTAGAAGACAACCATAGGCAAAAATCTCCTGAATATAAGCATGAGTGACTTCTTCCTGAACACATCTCCTCGAGCAAGGGAAACAAAAGCAAAAATGAACTCATGGGACTACATCAAACTAAAAAGTTTCTATACAGCAAAGGACACCATCAACAGAACGAAAAGGCATCCTACAGTATGGGAGAATATATTTGTAAATGACATATCTGACAAGGGGTTAACATCCAAAATATATAAAGAACTTACATGCCTCTACACCCAAAAAACAAATAACCCAATTAAAAAATGGGCAGAAGATATATGAAGAGACAGTTCTCCAAAGAAGAAATTCAGATGGCCAACAGACACATGAAAAGATGCTCCACATCACTAATCATCAGGGAAATGCAAATTAAAACCGCAATGAGATATCACCTCACACCAGTAAGGATGGCCAGCATCGAAAAGACTAAGAACAACAAATGCTGGCAAGGATGTGGAGAAAGGGGAACCCTCCTACACTGCTGGTGAGAATGTAAGCTAGTTCAACCATTGTGGAAAGCAATATGGAGGTTCCTCAAAAACTAAAAATAGAAATACCATTTGACCTGAGAATCCCACTCCTTGGAATTTACCCAAAGAATACAACTTCTCAGATTCAAAAAGACGTATGCACCCCTATGTTTATTGCAGCACTTTTTACAATAGCCAAGATACGGAAGCAACCTAAGTGTCCATGAGTAGATGAATGGATAAAGAAGAGGTGGTACATATACACAATGGAATACTATTCAGCCATAAGAAGGAAACAAATCCTGCCATTTGCAACAACATGGATGGAGCTGGAGGATATTATGCTCAGTGAAATAAGCCAGGTGGAGAAAGACAAGTGCCAAGTGATTTCCCTCATTTGTGGAGTATAACAACGAAGCAAAACTGAAGGAACAAAATAGTAGTAGACTCAGAGACTCCAAGAAGGAACTAGTGGTTACCAAAGGGGAGGGGTGTGGGAGGGTGGGTGGGGAGGTTGGGGGAAGGGGATTGAGGGGTATTATGTTTAGTACACATGGTGTGGGGGGAATCACGGCTAAAACAGTGTAGCACAGAGAAGGCAAACAGTGAATCTGTGTCATCTTACTACACTGATGGACAGTGACTGAATTGGGGTATGAGTGGGGACTTGATAATATGGGTAAATATAGTAACCACATTGTTTTTTCATGTGAAACTTTCATAAGAGTGTATATCAATAATACCTTAATAAAAAAAATTTTTTAATGTTCCCAGGTTTATTGAGATATAGTGGACTTAGAACACTGTATAAGTTCAAGGTGTACAATGTGATTATTTCATATACATATATATTGTGAAACGATTCCACATTTTTTAGTTAATATATATATCACCTCAGCTACCTTTTTTGTGTGTGTGTGTGGTGAGAACTTTTAAAATTTACTTTCAACAAATTTCAAATATTAATGCATTATTATTAACTACAGTCACCATGATGCACATTACATTTTCAGAACTTACTCGTCTTGTAACTGGAAGTTTGGGTCTTTGACCACCTCACCCATCTTCCCCTCCTTCCTTGCCCCTGGCAACCGTCAGTCTACTGGGTGTCTATGAGTACTTTGTTTTTTTGGTACAGGTGAGATCATAGAGTACTTGCCTTTCTCTGTCTGACTTATTTGACTTAGCAGAATGCCCTCAAGGTTCTTGCAAATGGCAGTATTAATTTCTTTTTTTATGGCTGAATAACATTCCATTTCTGTGGTGTCAGTTGTAATGGCTCTCTTTTCATTTATGATTTTAGCTCCGTGGTCTTTCTTTTTCTTTGTTAGTCTAGCTAATGTGTCAATTTGCTTATTTTTTCAATGAACTATCCCTCATTGTCACTGAGGGATAATGTAATAAACAGAGTTACATTATTACTCTTTGTTATTTATTATTTTCCTATTTTCTATTTCATTTATTTCTGCTCTAGTCTATTATTTGCTTTCTTCTAATTTTGGGCTTAGATTGTTCTTCTTTTGATTTATGTTCTTTCTCTAGTAATGTTAGGTTGCTTATTTAACATCCTTCTTTTTTCTTAATGTATGCATTTATAGCTATACACTTGCTTCTTAGAACTGATTTTGCTGTGTCCTGTAAATTTTGGTATGTTGTGTCTCCATTTTCATTTGTTTCAAGATAGTTTTTGATACCCCTTTTGATTTCTTCTTTGATACATTGGTTATTCTGGAGTATGTTGTTTAACTTCCACATATTTGTGAGTTTTCCAGCTTTTCTCCTGCTACTTCTAGTTTCATGCCATCATGGTCAAAAGAAGATACTTAATATTGTTTCTGCCTTCTTTAATTTGTTAAGACTTGTTTTGTGGCCTAATATACCATCTAACCTGGAAAATGTTGAGTGTGTGCTTGAGAACAGTGTGCATTCTGCTGCTGGGCACAATGTTCTGTATATATCTGTTAGGCCCAGTTGGTCTGTAGTGTTCCTTACTGATGATGTCACCTTCTTGATGATGCTGCCTCCTAAAAATCCTTACTAAGAGTTTAGTAGATGAGCACCATGTGGAGGGAGATGCATGGAGCATTTGATGATATGTAAGCCCAGGCTGGAAATGTGGGGAAGTAGGAAAGAGAATGGTCTGAAGAGCATTGTCAGTCTTGGTTTGCAGGTATTTCAAGGGGTGTGGGAGAGAAGCAATTTCTCCTTAAGAGTGCTGCTATGGAAGCCATGCTCTCAAGAGAATGTCACTATTTTATTAGAATAAAATTTGAAGATATAGGGGATTTCTCTGATTACTGACTTTAAATTCTAATGTTCAGTGGAAGAAGGAGTAGGTGTTATTGAAGAATGGGAAGTGTTCAGGAAGATAGATTAGAGTCTGGGGGGTTAGGAATGACCCAGGAGTCCTTGAATTCTTGTAGAGAGCAAGGGCAAAGGGCATAATGAGATGATTCCTAATAATCTGAAGGCAAAATCTGATAGGAAGGCCAGGATTGTTGGGGGGAGAAAATTGAAGTCCTTGTCAAGAGGGCATAGAGTCTGTAATGTCCTTTTCACTTTTAACAATCACCATGTGGAAGCCAAGGAATGAATTTTCATATGCAGAAGACAAAGCTCTTGAGATTCCTCTGGGCTCAGTTGATGTATCATGGCTACCAGGAGAACTGGCTGTTGTAATATAGGGCAGACAAGGCAGAACTGATAAACAGCCACATCCTCTTTAATTGAAAACTCAGGTCAGGTCTGACCCTCACAGTGACTTAATTTAGACCAAGGGTTCTCCATATTCTCACTACTAACAGTTTTTGCTGAGTAACATTGTGTCCTGGGGGTATTTTTGTGAGTTGTGAAATATTTAGCAGCATCCCTGGTCTGTACCTTCTGGTTTCCAGTACCACTGCTGTGGTCATAACAGCCAGTGATGTCCCCACGTATTACCACGGGTCCCCTGGGGACAGAGCAGTGTCCCCATATATTGCCATGTGTTCCCTGGGAACAGAGCATGAGAATGGTCCTATTCATTGTTGACATTACATATTCCAAAGCATATACAATCTTCAGCAAAAGTTAGATTCTTGATTATACTTTTAGGAAATATTTGAGCTCTTTTAATACTGTGCCTTCCCATTTTGTTTTTATTTTCCTCTCTAATATGTCAGTGCATTTTTTTATTAAGGTATTATTGATATACACTCTTATGAAGGTTACACATGAAAAAACAATCCGGTTACTACATTTACCCATATTATCAAGTCCCCACCCATATTCCAATACAATCACTGTCCATCAGTGTAGTAAGATGCCACAGATTGACTATTTGCCTTCTCTGTGCTACACTGTTTTCCCCGTGATCCCCCACACCATGTGTACTAAACATAATACCCCTGATTCCCCTTCTCCCACCCTCCCGACACGCTCTCCCACACCCCTCCCCTTTGGTAACCACTAGTTCCTTCTTGGAGTCTCTGACTCTGCTGCTATTTTGTTCCTTCAGTTTTGCTTTGTTGTTACACTCCACAAATGAGGGAAATCATTTGGCATTTGTCTTTCTCCTCCTGGCTTATTTCACTGAGCATAATATCCTCCAGCTCCATCCATGTTGTTGCAAATGGTAGGATTTGTTTCTTTCTTATGGCTGAATAGTATTCCATTGTGTATATGTACCACCTCTTCTTTATCCATTCATCTACTCATGGACACTTAGGTTGCTTCCATATCTTGGCTATTGTAAAAAGTGCTGCAATAAACATAGGGGTACATATGTCTTTTTGAATCTGAGAAGTTGTATTCTTTGGGTAAATTCCAAGGAGTGGATTCCCAGGTCAAATGGTATTTCTATTTTTAGTTTTTTGAGGAACCTCCATATTGCTTTCCACAATGTTTGAACTATGTCAGTGCATTTTTATGTGTAGTGTATTGCATACCAAAATTGTTTTTTTAAATTCAAGACCATGCTTATGTAAAGTCAAAATCAATATTGTATATGTACTATCATGTACAACCACATGATTGACTGTACAGCTTTTTTTCGCTCAGAGTCTTAGCCTCAAGTGGATATAACACAAAATGCGATCTTTAGACAGAGTATTCAGACTTCTTAAATATTGCTATTCAGACTACTAAATACCAGAGCCTATACAATGAACTGCTCTTCTTATCATTCAGAACATTTTTATTTTTGTGACCAATTATCACATAGTTTTGAATGTCTATTGTTTTTATGATCTGAACTAAGTGACAGTAGCATGATTTAAAGTTATTTTCCCACCTGGAATGCAAATAGTTCTTTATGAGTCTCGGTGCGCCACTCAGCCTCTTCATTCATCAGCGGCGGTTCTCTGGATGGCCTTCCTCTTGGTGACTGGGTGACTTAGTCAGATGATGATAATCGCAAACTGAACAAACTGTGGGAAAAGTCACTTAGTTCAGGCCGATGATGCCGAGGCATTCCTCATATCATGTGGTTTCCTCCTTTTCCATCCAAAAGATTAGAGAGTGATCATCTGGAGTAGTCTGCCAGCAGTGTTCTGCTCCTCAAGTACATTTTAGGCAATTGGAAATACACTAGCATATGGAGTTACTACTTATGGTAGCATACCTTTAATCACAGCACATTACTTAGTAGTATTTTGTATGCATAGGTTTCCCATAGTAATTTCTCATGAAGGCTCTCCAATAGTACTTTCAGCTTGGGGCTAACAGTGTGTTGTAAAATCACGAATAATATGAATTTTTCCCACTTATGCCTGTGAGACAGCACCGTTTAAAAATCACACTATAAGACTTTGCTTTTGGGGAGAAGGAATGGATATACATTTTTGTCTCTCTAAGGACAACTAAAAATCACCACCATTATATACAAAACAAACTCTGAAAAGTGGAAGGAAGAAGGAAGACTGGCTAGGAACCTTGGGGCCCAAGGATTAGCACAGACGTGTGTTTCCTGTGGGTTTTCTTTTAGCCTCATATATCCCAGACTTGGAGATGAGCAAGTCAGCAATCCAGACCTGCCAAAGGGGGCAGACAAAAAAAGCCCAACAAAAGCCTTCTTTCTCCCACCAGAGGACCAGGAAAGGGGCAGCCTTGCAAGAAAACTTCTATACAATAACTGTACTACTCTAACCAAACACCACAGAAAACACTGTGGCCCTACTCCCACTCATGCCAATAAAGGTTGAGTGAGTAGCCCAGGCTGCCATTCTCAGCAAACTGTAATGCCCACCTGCCAGGGTAGTGTCTGAGAAGGTCAAGTAGGGAGCTAGGACTTCATCTCTACCAGGTGGAAAGGATGCACGGGTCCCCCCCACAGTGTAGGTGGGGATGGTTGAGGTTCTGGAGCTTCCTATCCCATCTGTCAGTATTGAGGCATCCCTTCTACTTCCTGAGGAGATGATATCAGTGGAGGATTTTCATCTGGGCCCAGGGGCAATAAGACACATTCTATGTTGTCATTGGATGACATATGGGGAGCAGTAAAGAAGGAATTCCTACCCCTCCCATTCATTCTGATTATCAGTGGAGACCTAGAGGGAAGACAGAACTTCCACCCTCTCTCAGGAGTAACAAGAAACCTCTGCCTCTCAACCCCCACCATAGCCCCAGTGGTGTCAATGGAAGCCAGGTGGGGAACCTGGATTTTTACCCCCATCTGGTAGTAACCAGGTGACACTATTTGTACTGCTGAGACAGTGTCAGAGGAAACCAGCTAACATGGAAGTTTAGGTAAGATCCAGAGTCTCATAACTTCATGCATAAATTGTTTAGGTTTCACTTGAAAATCACTTGTTATACCGAGATCTAGGAAAACTACAATTTAAATAAAAAACTACCAGTAGACAGCAACACTGAGATGGCAGACATGTAGATAATCTGACAAATATTTTAATGCTGCCACCATAAAAGTGCTTCAATGAATAACTATGAACACACTTGAAATAAATGAAAAATAAGAAGCCTCAGCACAAAATTTAAAGTATCAGCAAATAAATAGAAAATACGAAGAACCCAGTGGAAATTTTGGAACTGAATAATATAAAAAGTGAAATAAAAAGCTCAGTAGGTGGGATTAAGAGCAGAACAGAGGAAAGAATCAGTTACTTGGGAGATAAAACAAGAAAAACCCAGTCTGAAAAACAAAACGTAGAGTCTAGCGACTATGACAAAATATCTAACATTTGTGTCACAGAAGTCCTGGAAGGACATAAGAAAGAGGGTGCAGCTGACAGGAACTTGAACAAATAATGGCTAAGAACATTTTAAATATAGCCAGAGATATAGAGAACAAACTGGATGGAATTATGCTACCCAATTTCAAGACATAAAATTATAGCCATCAAGACTGTTGTACTGTAGATACATAGATCAGTGGATCCCAGAAATAGACACAAACAAATAAGCCCAACTGATTTCTGACAAAGATATAAAAGCAATTCAATAGAGGAAGGATAGACTTGTCAACAAATGTGACTGGAGCTGTTGTACATTGATAGGCAAAAAATTGAACCTATCGTCAAATCTCACACTCCATGAAAGAATGAACTCAAAATGAAACAAAGACTTAAGTGTAAAGATTTACCAAAAAGATGGGAGAAAATCTTTGGGAACTAGGGCAAGGCAAAAAATTCTTGGATTTGACCACCCAAAACACAATCCATAAAAGGGAAATTTGAAAAATTGTACTGTATCAAAATTTCACTATGAATACCCATGTGAAGAGAATTGAAAGCCGGGACCAGAGATGAAGTAAATATTTGCAAATGACGTATCTGACAAAGTACTCATACGTAGAATATATAAAGAACTCTTAACATTCAACAGAAAAAAAGCACAAATACACAGCCCCATTAGAAAATGAGCATAATTCATGAAGAGATTGACAAGGAGATACAGATAGCAAATAGGCACATGAGAATATACTCAGCATCATTTGCCACTAGGGAAATGAAAATTAAAACCACAATGAGATAACACTATAGACCTATTAGGATGGCTTAGAATAAAAAATGATGATACCATCAAATGTAGGCAAGGATGCAGAGAGACTGAATCACTCATACCTTGATGATGTACAGAATTTACATTAGTATAGCCACTCTGAAAAACAACTTGGTATCATGGCAGTACATACATCTGGACTACTGGACTCAAGGACACTGATCCCAGGAAAACAAAAACATGTTTGCACCAAAACCCTGTACACCAGTGTTCACTGCAGTATTATTCTTAATAGTCCCAAAGTGGAGGTAACCTAGGTGACCTTCAGAGAGTGAGTGGTTCAACATCTGGTACATCCACACCGTGGAACACTATTCAGCAATAAAAAGGAATGAACTATTGATACACACAGAAACTTGGATGCATCTCCAGAGAATTATGCTGAATGGAAAAATCCAGTCTCAAAAGGCTATATACTATGTGATTTCATTTAGCTACCATTATTAAAATGACAATTATAGAAATGGAGAACAGCTTAGTGGTTACCAGGGGTTCTGTGTGGAGGGAATAAAGGGGCAGAACGTAGGGGAACTAAAGGGAAGGAGGTGTGGCTATAAAAGGTCAACATGGGGAATCCTTATGGTGATGGACATGTTCTGTGTATTCACTGTATAAATGTCAGTATTCTGGTTGTGATATTATACTGTGCTTTTTGGGAGAAAGTGGTAAAAGGTGCATAGGATCTCTTTGTTTTATTTTGTAAGTTGCATGTGCATCTACAATTCTCTCAGAAATGTTTTAAAAAATCACAATTGGTTATTATAGTTCCTATTCATCATATTTTCTGTCTGCTCAGCTCAGTTTAAGTACTTTTGCTAATTTAAGGGAATTTCCCATCATATGAATCCTGCCTCCTCAAATAGAAGACAGAAAATTTTACTTTCTCAAACTCTTTATCAAAATCATAGGCATTAGATACATACCTGCATGAAACTTTAAGCAGGAATTGGATAAATTGAACAAAAAGGTCCATGCACACTCCATTTTGCTGGTGGGAATGAGGATGGGGATTGGGATAGAGGCATTTGTTTTTCAGGGCAAAATTGACTGCCAAGTTTCTGATGCACATTTAGCATTGGCACATGTGAGGCGGAAGGAAGCTTATTTCATCTGAGAACAAGCCCATATAGCTGAAGGTTGGTAACAGGGGCTGAGGCTGTTGCTCATGCAGCCATTCTGAGGCATCAGAGTACTGGGGGCTCAGCTTTAGGCCTGGATTTCAATTTCTTCTAACAGTTTTGTCAGCTACTTAATCAGCGGTGTGCTGGGGCCAACTCAGGCTTCTCTAAAGAGCAGGAGAGCCAGTTGTACATGTCTCTTCCCAACTTTGCTTTCATAGCTGCACTAATTTGGCCAATTTAAAGAGAAAAAAATTCAAATTTATTTTTAATTACCTCCAAAAAAGTTTTTTAAATCTCAGTAGTCACACTATATATATACATATGCCTAAAATCACTATGTCATGTAAGTGAAGTCCAAAATATTTGTTTTTTCTTAAAAAAAAGTATTGGGTATAAAGTACACAAGATGAAATAGAACAAAAATGGCTTTTCCTGTATTTGGCAAATCCACTAGGTTTAACAAAAGTCATTATCTCCTGAATCATCAGGATGTTTCCAAAGCTGATTTGAAATATTTCCTTAAAAGAGCACTGCGTAAGTATTTACAGAGAAGACAAGTAATGATTCTATAGCATCTTACTACGCTGATTGACAGTGACTGTAATGGGGTATGTGGGGGGGACTTGATAATAGGGGGTCTAGTAAGCATAATGTTCAAGTGATTGTACGTTAGCAATACCAAAATTAAAAAAAAAAAGAGCACTGCATAGAAAATTTAATGCTGTGCTTCTCAAGCTGCTGTGGAACATCTGGCACGTTAGAACACATTATTCTCTCAGAATTCAAGACAAAACTTTCTCATAGATATAAAGTAGCAATCTTAAAAAATCTTTTATTGCTGGGCAGTTATAATACAACCACAGATAAAAAGGTTATTTTACATTTGCATGTCTGAGGGTTTCTCTTATTTATCAGTAATGTTAGTTATATTAAACATTATAGAGGAAATAATTAGTTTCTTATATGTTCTTTTTTTGAGCAGAATAGAATTATTCTAATAAGATGAGAAGGAAAGAAAAAAAGATGAGTTGGGTTTTTTTCATTTAGACAAAAGCTCATTGTTAAATTAATCCTCCAATTTTTTTCTCACTGACATTTTTTTGTCCTTATGAAAAGAAATTGTACAAGTGCATTATATATGCTGACCAGGTTTTCAGCAAGTTGGGAAATTGATGTTTTTTGCTGCCTGCTTTGTCCAAATTGAATTGGATATTGCTTTGTGATCTATAAAAATCAGTGTGAATCAGTGTAAAAATCTACTTACCAACTTCACTTACTACATTTTTTCTTGACCTTTAAAAAATGGTATCAGGAAACTACTGAGTCAACAAAATGTCTAAAAGTTGGCCTCACAATTTGTTTAGCAAACAATATTATCACACTCTTTCTTTAATTGCTTTAGTCTTCCTTCAGAAAGTTGATATGGGGGCATTTATCAACATACACTTTTTTTTCACATTCACACCCTTACCAAACTCAAGACACTTCCAAGTCCTATTTTCTTAGACATATGGAGTTACATAGAAATATGTATAAAATGTGTACAAAAGATTGCCAAAGCATTACTCCTCTGCAGCCTACTAAAATACTGAGAGCTTTCACACTTTTGTACATTCAGAGGATGTACGTGTTCTATAGCAGAGAAAACCATTTTTAAGTGGACACAGCATTAGGGAAGGGCTAATAAGTTGCAGAACATCTCAACAGTGGTATTTTTACCTTAGACCTGTTGAATTTTTACTAAAATGAAGGAAGATTTATGAACTGCTGAATTGGCACTCATGAAGAACAAATTAATCTACTATCTCTCACCTTAAACCATCCGTCCAAGGCCACACAGTATTCTGGAAGGAAAACAGAAGAGTATCAGGGGCTTGGTTTTAGTGTGCTCTCCCACTTGTTAGCCATTAAGCAAACCTTAATATTTCAACTTCTTTATCTTGTGAACTTGATAATATATGCTATGCTAATGCCCTACAGATGAAAAATAAATCAGTGTGTATTATGTAGTTGGTACTGTTCTGAGTACTTAACGTGTGTGGTAGAATAAAATTATAAAGACTGAGTATATTGTTCACTTCTGGCATTTCCAGTTCCCTCTGTCCTTTGCCCATGCATTTCTCAAGTTCAGGGAGCAGTGGGGGTATGGTGTCTATACTGCCCTCAGAGTAGAGTTGTTTTAAAATGGACTCTGGATCTATTGTCATCGAGGAAAAGCTTTTTTTTTTTTTTGATTGGGAGGGGTAATCTCTCTCTCTTGAATAGCAAAAGCCAAGTTTCCCCATCTAAATAGTAAAGAATATATACTAAGACCTGGGTTTTTCACCTCAACCACTTAGGTCATATTTAAGATTCCATGGCCAGGAAAAGAAAGAAACATGGGAGAGGAAAGAAGAGCACAGTGAGTGTGTGTACACAGGGACCATGGCTGCTCTTCACTCCATCTCCTGAGACGTTGTCAGTGCCTTAACTTTTAACTGAGAAAATTTGGCACGGAGAGACGCTTTCAGCTTCTTCAAGAAAGTGAGCTAGCAGGGCCTGATGTGTGCCAGGCTGTTGAAGTAGCGGAATTTTAGAGATGTCAGCATGACTTGTTGAGAGAAAAGGATTGATGTAAACTCATTATCTCTGTTTTTTTCAAAATCATATCTGTGCTTCTCAACATCGCCAAAAAGGCTTGGGGCTGGCTGAAAATGAGGTCCTGCAGAGTCAAGCCAAGGAAAATGTAGATCATATTGACTAGCAACCGGAGAATACCAGGAAAGCAGGAATCTCAGCATATGCCCTGTGGATGGTGGACCACATCCAAGGATTGAAAAGCACAGTAACTCACAGAGGTTTCAGTGTGAACAGATGTCAGTATCTAGGAACAGGTGTTCTCTCTTAATGCAAGAGGTTATGTACATGTTAGCAAGATGTACAGCTAAGATGCTACTTAGTTGAACTTAAAGTGTGGGATGACTTAGTTCTTCCATAGTTGGCCAATATTTATTTATTTTTCTTTCAGGCACATATTACCTCAAAAGAGAGAAAATCATATTACAGAAAAATATTACATTTTTTTGTATTACTGAATAAATGGAATGAAACACACACATACATTACTTTAATGTCCCCAACAGTTATGTGAAGAACAAATTATTATTTTCCCATTTTTTAAATAGAGAATCTGGGGCTTTGGTTAAGAAACTTGCCCAAGATCATGTATACCATATATGGCAAAATTGGGAATCCAAATTAAATATGCCTGATTATGGATAGAAGCTAAATTCCTATTCAAAAGAAATAGTGAATATAGTACAATTTTCAAATAATGTCCAACAATATAATGGAAGTTAATGTCCCATATTTATTGCAAAGTTATTTTTGTAATCTGTGCATCGAAGGACACAAACAGCAGAGTGAAGAGTAAAAAGATACTAGTTTGCTGGGGCTGTTGTAACAAAATACTATAGTCAGGGTGGTTTAAACAATAGGAATTTGTTTTCTCAGAGTCTTTTTCTGAGGTTAGAGGTCCAAGATCAAAGTGTTTGCAGGTTTTGTGGATTATCAACAAACTGATTCTAAACTTAATATACAGAGGTAAAAGATCCAGAATAGCCAAATATTGAAGAAGAATTGCAGCACTGACACTATTCGACTTTAAGACTTAAGCTATAGTAATCAATACAGTATGATACTGGCAAAAATAGATAAATAGATCAATGGAACAAAACAGGCCAGAAATAGACCCTCCTAAATACAGTTAACTGATTTTTGACAAAGGAGCAAAGGCAATGCAGTGAAGCGAAGAGAGTTTTCAGCAGTGGTGCAGGACATCTGGATATCCACATCCAAAAAGTGAATCTAGACACCAAATGACACCTTACAAACGTTAACTCAAAATGCATCATAGACCTAAATGTAAAATGCAGAACTATAAAACTCCTAGAAGATAACATAGATAAATGAGCTTGGGTAAGTCAGTGACTTTTTTGAAACAATGATAAAGGCACAATACATGAAAGAAATAATGAATAAACTGGACTTCATTAAAATAAAAAACTGCTCTGTAAAAGACAGTATCAAGAGAATGAGAAGACAAGTGACAGATTGGGGGAAAATGTTTGCCTTTAAAGTACACATCCGATAAAGGACTTTATCTAAAACATACAAAGAATTCTTAAAACTCAACAGTAAGAAAACAAACAACCCAATTTTTAAAAAGGCCATATACCTTAACAGACACCTCACCAAACAAGATACACAGATGGCAAATGGACATATGAAAAGATGCTGTACATCATGTCATCAGGGAAATGCAAATTGAAACAGCAATGAGATATCACTGCACATTTATTTGAATGGGCAAAATTCAGGACACTGACATTAAATGCTGGCGAAAATGTGGAGCAACAGGAACTCTTACTCTTTGTTGGTGGGAATGCAAAATGGTACAACCACTCTGGAAGATGGTTTGGTTTGGTGATTTCTTAAAAAAACTAAACATATTCTTACCATATGATCCAACAATCATGCTCCTTGGTATTTACCCAGCTCCAGAGAAACAATCAAGGAATGAGGGATAAAAAGATACATTGTAGAATATTTATAATGTAGTTGCTAATGAAAATACAGCTTATGAGTTATGTATGATATGACATTTTAAAAGAATATACCACAGTACAGTGAAAAGGTCTTCCAGAATAGTGCATCAAAATGATAACTGTGAATATCTCTTGATGATAGAATGAGAATGAATTTAAAATTTATTTGTATGTTGATTTTCTTGGTGTTTTACATGAAGTAATATTTCTCTGGGTTGATTTGAAAAAGATTTTGAGAAAATGTGGCATTACTGGTAAAGATATCAACAAGGTGAACAGGAATGGGATAAGTGTCCCAAAAGGGAAATAGCACCAGGAAAGCATAGGGTTAGAGAAAATGAAGACATTTTCAGGGGAGTGGAGGGTCAATGTCAGACTTAATCAAGATCTGGATAGTACTGGAAAAATCCTCCTGGGGTTTTTGTGGAGTGCTTTGAAAGCTAAGGGGAAGGTTCTGCTTATGATCTAAAGGTAATATTGTAAATGCTGAGGCAAGTAATAACAATCATAGTAGTGTCTTAGGAATATTACTGTATTTGTGGAACTTAATTTGAAATATAGTAGAAAATGGGGGAGAGGAGACTGGATAAAATAGTATTCAATTATTCTTTACTTATAAGAATAAAAGATTTCTGGTCATTTACGTGGTCTGATTTGAGAGTTAAGCCAGCTTTACTGAGGATAAGGAAAAAAATATATAATAAATGACATCTAACCATACTATTTTCTTTCTGAATACAAGACTTGCATGTGTCGCTGTAGATCCTATAAAAACAGCCTTAATTACAAAGGATTTAGTTTCTATATTCTAGGTTTTCCTTAAGTAAAGTCCTTGTCACATAAATTAGTTTTAAGAATTAATAAAGCTTCCATAGTAACTTTTAAAATGACAAGTATCATCTGTGATTGGTACTTTGGATTACTGGTGATTTGGCAATCGAAATACAGAACTCAGTTCAGCAGGAGAGTTAATGTGATTTAAGTTCTTCTACTGCAAGTTCATTGGACAATTGAAAGAAATGAGTAAAGAGTCAAAGGGAATTTGGACAAAATATCCAAATAGGAAAAGAATTTGCATTTGCCTCTTGATAGCTAATTTTAAACTTTACTTTAATAAGTGTGACTTCTTCAATCTAAAAACAGGCATTTATTTATTAAGAATCATAATTCTAATTTTTAAGTTTGCCTACATTTTCAAAAATTAGAAAATTTCCAAGAATTTAAAAAACTTATCTTTAGTTGGGGAAAAAAAATTTAGAGTTCTCCTCAGTAATGTATTTCCAAAGTCCTCTTATTAGCTTTTTTTCCTTTCCAATTCAGTGATAGAATCCAGTTCTGTGCTTCCAAATTTCTTGAATAGTTGCAGATGAATCAATATAAATGCCAGCTTTCTGGTCTGATTGAGTGTGATTATTTTGGTGGTAGTTTCTGATACCTGGTGCTTTTGAATCCTTTCTAGGAGAAATGCAGCTTTTTACTTTTCTGATTTTTTGGGGAAAATGCACTCAAGGCATGTTTTTCTAAGGTGTGTGTGTGCGTGTGCGTGTGTGTGTGTGTGTGTGTGTGTGTTTAAGTATCAGTGGAAAAAACCCCAGAAACATCTGTTTTCCTTCAAGTCTTGTGACTTTCCATGTCCATTCCTTAGTTATTACCAACAACTGATTTTGAAGTGAGTGTTTTTTCTAGGATGCTCTGTGCAGAAGGACAGGAATAAATAAACTCGGGAATATGATATTTTTGAACCCATAAGATATGCACTTCGGATTGGCAAGCACTTCTCAGTTCTTAACAAAGGAAACTGTGACCTGGATTAACTTGGTATTTAAATCTGGTTTGTGCTTATCTCATTTTATCAAGCTGTCTCCATGCATTTTGAGGGTAGAAACATTTGGGAGATGTGGGAAAGCCTCTGAAGGTAGTATAGGTCACAGGATTGCTCAGCAATAGGAGACAGTTGTTCTGGAATTTTCCTGATCCTGCCATTAACTTGTTTAATGATCCTGGAGGAGCTACTTAGTTATTCTCAAATTTCATCAGCAAAAGGGGAGTAAGTAAGCTTACTTACATCATTGGAATTTTCTGAGCCATGACAAATAGATATTAGTAACTCTATAAATTAATAGAGAAAGAGATATGATTAACACCAGAGTCTACCCTCCTGAAAAATAAGATTGTTATAGTAGTAATAAAACATGTCCAGGGCTTATTGGCCTTACACTTGAAATCAAATTTACCAGGTGTCTATTATTTTTTTCTCTCTTGCATATCAAATTTTCCCATTAAATGTACATTGCTATTAACTGGTGTAAACCCAACAACATAAATACTGACATACCCCAAATTCATTTTCAGTATTGATCTGCTGGTGATTTATTTCACTGCTGTGATTTGAGTATTACTTGACATGCAGTGGGTGCTCAATAAAAGATGCCGACTACCTGCAGTGAAGGGGGTGAAGTAAACTTGTAGCCCGCCTGCCGTTTTATGTAAGAAGGGCAGACAGAGCTTGGGGATTTATTTTGAGTGCCCACTGTGTAGAAAGCATAGTACTCTATATTTTTTACATTTATTACCTCATTTAATTCTTACAAAAACCCTATGGAATGTGTATTATTTCCTCTTTCTTTCCAGATGTAGAACTTGAGGTTCAGTGTGATGAATGGATAGGTCTTTTATCACAGAGTTGGTCAGAGGCAGAAGTGGAACTCAGAGTTTGCCTTCCTACTCTGAAACCCTGACTGCACTGATATGCTACAGTTACTAAGAGTTGAAATTGGCTGTCTAAATAGGAAGGAATGACGGTAATTAGTGGATTTTGTTGTTGTTCTAACAGTGTGGTTCCATTAATGTCCCAACCTAATCACATGAACTTTTAAAAGATTTCTCCAGCTGGTTGCAGAAGAGCAAGTTACATTGATTCTAAGCGTGAGAGGGGTTCTACGTCAGGGAAGTTAACTATGGCTGAGATGGAGTCACTGGGACAAGGACCAAGAGTAGCTTCCAGAGGAACTGAATTCTGCCAACAGCACAAATGAGCTTAGAAGCAGATTCTTCCCCAGAGCCTCCATATTAACTTACTTAATAAGCCATTAAGGAGTCTAGCCCAGCCAACACCATGAACTCAGCCTTGTGAGTCTTTAAGCAGAGGAGTCGGCCCTTCTGGACTTCTGACCTATAAGAATAAAAGCTAATAAATGGGTATTATTTTAAGCTGCTCAGTTTCTAGTAATTTATTGTGTGGTGATGGAGAATTAATACGTTGAGTAAACAGTCAAATTCACATTGCTTGCACTTAGTTATATATGCCAGTATTGGTGTGGACACAATACTCAGTCATGAACTTGTTTGCCTACTTGGCTACTTGCACCAATTTATTATTGTTCTGGTGAGATTTGCTCACATTGTTCTCCGTTATTTGAGCAGGTTGATTTGTGCCAAATCAGATTATTGTATCAATTCTGTCACCTTTCTTTTTTTTCTGTTTTTAAACATTGTTTAAAAAGGGAAAGGAGTTTGGTCTAAAACCCAATATTTCTTATATGCACAAAAAGTGGGCCATGTTTTCAATAAGATATGGAATGACCCTACCTGGTAGTAGAATGCTGCCTATAAAATGCACACCTGAGTTTGTTAAGGAAACAAATTATCACAGAAGAAGCATCGTGTTTTACTGTTAAGAAGTAAAAATGCTTTGTATTCACTGGAATATCTGGCAACTTTGCTATAAAGTCTTGTTTTCATTAAAATGGTTTGGGCTGAACCTTTCTTTGATAATTTAAAATTCCTTTCCACTCTCCATCCTTCTTCCCTCCAGCCTGCATGCTTAAACATCACTGGTATTTTGGCAAATCAGGTGGACTTAAAAACAAACTACTCGCTTCTATTTCGTCAAGCATCTGTCCCTAACAATCATACAAAACCATGTTGATGGGCTCGCTTTCTCCATGCTGCTCCTGTGCACATATTTGGTTGTGCCATTACAGCTCATGAGCTGGGTATGGTGCTTGTAGTACTAACTGGTCTCATTAATGCTTTCCAGGGGCTTCTATCCCATGAAAAGCCTAATTGCTGAAACTGTTGAGTATGTAAACAAAAGCATTTGTAGAGCTGGTATCTGTTCATCTCTCCAGCATTTCCTTAATCACTTCCTTGCTTTTTTCCTCTTTGATCTATCCTTGTTTTGGTTACCAGTGCTATGTAACAAACCATCCGTATTTATTACTTTAAAACTGCAATAATTATACTGTGTTCACTGATTCTGTGGGTCAGGAATTCAGACAGGGCACAGCCTGGATGGCTTTTGTCTGCCACATAATGTCTGGGGCCTCAGCAGGGAGTTCAAAAATCCGAGGGCTGGAATTATCTGGAGGCTTCTTTACCCACATGTCTGGTATCTGGGTTAGTGTGACTCAAAGGCTAGACTCAGCCGGGACGTGCATCTACCCAGGGCCACCCCGTGTGGGTTATGACACAGATGGCATGGTGGCTCTTCTGGGGGGGGAACATACCAAGAGGCAGTGTCCAAAGAGTGATGGTCTCAGTGACTTGGACAGTGAAAGCAGCATGGGGTTTATGGCTCAGACCCAAAGTCATAGGGCAGCCTTGCACTGTGCTGTACTGATCAAAACAGCCATGGGCCCACCCAGGCTTAAGGGGAGGGCGAAAGACTGCTCCTCTTGATGGTAGAGTAGGAAAGCACATTTCAGAAAAGCATTTTGAATGGCATCTATGTGGTGGCCATCGTTAGGACATACAGTATGCTACGGTTTGCTCTCCGGCCAGGGTTCATTTCCCATGGCATGCACAACACGGTCACTCTGTCAAGACTCCCAGAGGCTCATCTTGTTTTGGCTTCCATCTCAGGCATGTCATCACCTTGTCATCTAAATCGGGCAGTATGTAGGTAAGATACCTTAAATGTCATTCCTCAGGTATTATTTCTCTCAGTGTGATCTGTGAGAGAAGAGACTGGTTATCTGTCCCCAAAATAGCAATCTACAATGTACGAACAGATTGAGGGTCACCATAATTGATTTTCCTATTCAAAAATAGAATTATTTTCCCTGGCAATTCTGAAATTCAGCAGGTAATGTGTTACCAGTTCCTCGATTAGGGCTTAGATCTCCACTCAGAGATGTCCCTGCTGCGCTCAGATCTGTTTGGGCTCCTTGCTCCACCCTGAAGCCATTCTTCCTTTTTTATAACCTGTAGCCTATGTTTATAGCTGAGCAGGGTTTTTTTTTTTTTTTTTGGTTTTGTGCTACATATTGTCTGTAGAAGTTTAGGGATTCAGGGAAACATTTTTCATTTTGTACTATCTCTGTCCCTTTTAGTCTCAGTGATGGCAGTTTCTTTCTAAACTTTGTGGGTTGGTTATATGCCAATTAATGAACCTAATCCTTCAGACAAAATCTGTATTCACAAATCTCTTAGAGACAAGCCCATTTCTACTTTGGGCTCCTTGTGGGATTTCTATGGAATAACAGCCTTAGGATTTTTAGAAAACCTAATTTTTTTTCATAACAGAAACATGTCCTGAAGACCATTAGAAAGCTTTTGTCACTTTGAATGTGTCTGTAGGTCATAAATGTAAATCTCCTGAGGTCTTCAGGAAGGGTTTCACAGCCATACCTAAGGTCTCATCTTTACTCTGAGGCAACGTTTTTCTGCTGGTCCTCTGGGCTTAATATTTGAACTAAAGATCCTTTTTTATTTGAGAAACTTTCTCTTTCTGGAAACACTTTCCTAAGCCCTGTGTAGTTGCTCTTGAGAAACTGAATATAGCTTTCTTTTCAGTTGATCTCTGCTCTCCTCTTCTACCAGAGTCAGCTGAAGAAGCCATGTGTACCTCAGCCCCTTCCCCAGCTTCTTGAGTTCCTTTGTCTGTCTCTTACTTCCCACATGGCCACAGGTGACGGTGTCACCAAGCTTTCCACCACTACCTGTCCATGTCCTTCCCTCTGGCCTCCGGTGCCAGTCCCCTGCCTCAGGCTCAAACCTTCACTGGCTCTTTTAGAGGTCGTATCACTCTCCTCTGGCTGCTCTAACACGTTACCACAACCTCTCTTTTTTTGGGGTGGGGGGTAAATTCCAAATTCCAAGGAGTGGGATTCCCGGGTGAAATTGTATTTCTATTTTTGGTTTTTTGAGGGACCTCCATATTGCTGTCCACAATGGTTGAACTAGCTTACATTCCCACCAGCAGTGTAGGAGGGTGTATTATTTTTTATTTCAGTGTTTTTCTTTCAATGATTTCACCAGTGAAGCAATCTGGGTTTTTCTTTATTAGTTGATTTAAAATTAGTAATTCAGTTTCTTTACTTGTTACACGGCTCTTTCAATTTTTAATTTTTTTTGCTATTATTAATGTGCAATTACATGAGCAATATTATGGTTACTAGACTCCCCCTATTATCAAGTCCCCACCACATACCCTGTTACAGTCATTGTTCATCAGTGTAGGAAGATGCTATAAAATCACTACTTGTTTTCTCTGTATTATACTGCCTTCCCCATATGCCCACCTCCCCTGCTAAATTATGTGTGCTAATCATAATACCGCTTTTACCCCTTATCACTCCCTTCCCACGCATCCTCCCCAGTCCTTTCCCTTTGGTAACTGTTAGTCCATTCTTAGGTTCTGTGAGTCTGCTGCTGTTTTGTTCCTTCAGTTTTTTTCTTTGTTCTTATACTTCACATATGAGTGAAATCATTTGATACTTGTCTTTCTCTGCCTGGCTTATTTCACTGAGCATAATACCCTCTAGCCCCATCCATGTTGTTGGAAATGGTAGGATTTGTTTTCTTCTTATAGCTGAATAATATTCCATTCTGTATATATACCACATCTTCTTCATCCATTCATCTACTGATGGACATTTAGGTTGGTTCCATTTCTTCGCTATTGTAAATAGTGCTGTGATAAACATGGGGTGTATACGTCTTTTTTAAACTGGGCTGCTGCATTCTTAGGGTAAATTCCTAGGAGTGGAATTCCTGGGTCAAATGGTATTTCTTTTTTTTTATACTTTATTTTGGTATCATTAATCTACAATTACATGTGCAATATTATGGTGATTAAACTACCCCTTCATCAGGTCCCCCCCACCAACCCCATTACAGTCACTGTCCATCAGCGTAGTGAGCTGCTATAGAGTCACTACTTGTCTTCTCTGAGTTGTACAGCCCTCCCCGTGCCCCCCCCAACATTACATCTGCTAATCGTAATTCCCCTTTTTCCCCCTTGTCCCTCCCTTCCCACCCATCCTCCCCAGTCCCTTTCTCTTCGGTAATTATCAGTCTGTTCTTGGGTTCTGTGAGTCTGCTGCTGTTTTGTGCCTACAGTTTTTTTCTTTGTTCTTATACTCCACATATGAGTGAAATCATTTGATACTTGTCTTTTTCAGCTTGGCTTATTTCACTGAGCATAATACTCTCTAGCTCCATCCATGTTGTTGCAAATGGTAGGATTTGTTTTCTTCTTATGGCTGAATAATATTCCATTGTGTATATGTACCACTTCTTCTTTATCCATTCATCTACTGATGGACGCTTAGGTTGCTTCCATTTCTTGGCTATTGTAAATAGTGCTGTGATAAACATAGGGGTGCATATGTCTTTTTCTAACTGTGCTGCTGCATTCTTAGGGTAAATTCCTAGGAGTGGGATTCCTGGATCAAATGGTATTTCTATTTTGAGTTTTTTGAGGGACCTCCATACTGCTTTCCACAATGGTTTAACTAATTTGCATTCCCACCAGCAGTGTAGGAGGGTTCCCCTTTCTCCACATCCTCGCCAACATTTGTTGTTGTTTGTGTTCTGGATGTTGGCCATCCTCACTGGTGTGAGGTGATATCTCATTGTGGTTTTAATCTGCATTTCTCTCATGATTAGAGATGTGGAGCATCTTTTCATGTGCCTGTTGGCCATCTGAGTTTCTTCTTTGGAGAAGTGTCTATTCATGTCCTCTGCCCATTTTTTAATTGGCTTATTTGCTTTTTGTTTGTTGAGGTGCATGAGCTCTTTATATAATTGGGATGTCAACCCCTTATCAGATATGTCATTTATGAATATATTCTCCCATACTGTAGGATGTCTTTTTGTTCTATTGATGGTGTCCTTTGCTGTACAGAAGCTTTTTAGTTTGATATAGTCCCATTTGTTCATTTTTGCTTTTGTTTCCCTTGCCCAGGAGATATATTCATGAAGAAGTTGCTCATGTTTATGTCCAAGAGATTTTTGCCTATGTATTTTTCTAAGAGTTTTATGGTTTCATTGCTTACATTCAGGTCTTTGATCCATTTTGAGTTTACTTTTGTGTATGGCATTAGACAATAATCCAGTTTCATTCTCTTACATGTAGCTGTTCACTTTTGCCAACACCAGCTGTTGAAGAGGCTATCATTATCCCATTGTATATCCATGGCTCTTTTATCGTATATTAATTGACCGTATATGCTTGGGTTTATATCTGGGCTCTCTGTTATGTTCCACTGGTCTTTGGGTCTGTTCTTGTGCCAGTACCAAATTGTCTTGATTACTGTGGCTTTGTAGTAGAGCTTGAAGTCAGGGAGCATAATTCCCCCCACTTTATTCTTCCTTCTCAGGATTGCTTTAGCTATTTGGGGTGTTTTGTGGTTCCATATGAACTTTAGAATGATTTGCTCTAGTTCATTGAAGAATGCTGTTGGTATTTTGATAGGGATTGCATTGAATCTGTAGATTGCTTTAGGCAGGATGGCCATTTTGACAATATTAATTCTTCCTATCCATGAGCATGGGGTGTGTTTCCATTTATTGGGATCTTTAATTTCTCTCATGAGTGTCTTCTAGTTTTCAGAGTATAAGTCTTTCACTTCCTTGGTTAGGTTTATTCCTAGGTATTTTATTTTATTCTTTTGGATGCAATTGTGAATGGAATTGTTTTCCTGATTTCTCTTTCTGCTAGTTCACCATTAGTGTATAGAAATGCAACAGATTTCTGTATATTGATTTTGTATCCTGCAATTTTACTGAATTCAGATATTATATCTAGTAGTTTTGGAGTTGATTCTTTAGGATTTGTTATGTACAATATCATGTCATCTGCAAACAGGGACAGTTTGACTTCTTCCTTTCCTTTCTGGATGCCTTTTATTTCTTTGTGTTGTCTGATTGCCATGGCTAGGACCTCTAGAACTATGTTGAATAAAAGTGGGGAGAGTGGGCATCCTTGTCTTGTTCCTGATCTTAAAGGAAAAGCTTTCAGCTTCCTGCTGTTAAGTATAATGTTGGCCGTGGGTGTGTCACATATGGCCTTTATTATGTTGAGGTACTTGCCCTCTATATCCATTTTGTTGAGAGTTTTTATCATGAATCGATGTTGAATTTTGTCAAATGCTTTTTCAGCATCTATGGAGATGATCATGTGGTTTCTGTCCTTCTTTTTGTTGATGTAGTGGATGATGTTGATGGATTTTCGAATGTTGTATCATCCTTGCATCCCTGGGATGAATCCCACTTGATGATGACGGATGATCTTTTTGATGTATTTTCGAATTTGGTTTGCGAATATTTTGTGTTGAGTATTTTTGCATCTATGTTCATCAGGGATATTGGTCTGTAATTTTTTTTTTTTTGTGGTGTCTTTGCCTTGTTTTGGTACTAGAGTGATGTTGGCCTCATAGAATGAGTTTGGGACTATTCCCTCCTGTTCTACTTTTTTGGAAAACTTTCAGGAGGATGGGGTATTAGGTCTTCACTAAATGTTTGATAAAATTCAGCAGTGAAACCATCTGGTGCAGGCGTTTTGTTCTTAGATAGTTTTTTGATTACCAATTCAATTTCTTTGCTGGTAATTGGTCTATTCAGATTTTCTGTTTCTTCCTGGGTCAGCCTTGGAAGGTTGTATTTTTCTAGAAAGGTGTCCAATTCTAGGTTATCCTGTTTGTTACCATATAATTTTTCATAGTATTCTCTCATAATTCTTTGTATTTCTTTGGTGTCCATAGTGATTTTTCCTTTTTCATTTCTGATTCCGTTAATGTGTGTAGACTCTCTTATTTTCTTGATAAGTCTGGCCAGGCATTTATCTATTTTGTTTATTTTTTTGAAGAACCAGTTTCTGCTTTCATTGATTCTTTCTATTGTTTTATTCTCAATTTTTTTTATTTCTGCTTTAATCTTCATTATGTCCCTCTTTCTACTGACTTTCGGCCTCATTTGTTCTTCCTTTTGTAGTTTCATTAATTATGAGTTTAGACTGTTCATTTTGGATTGTTCTTCTTTCCCAAGGTAGGCCTGTATCGCAATTTATTTCCCCTTAGTACGGCCTTTGCTGCGTCCCACAGATTTTGCGGTGTTGAGTTATTGTTGGCTTTTGTCTCCATATATTGCTTGATCTTTGTTTTTATTTGGTCATTGATCCATTGATTATTTAGGAGCATGTTATTAAGCCTCCATGTGTTTGTGGGCCTTTTTATTTTCTTTGTGTAATTTATTTCTATTTTCATGACTTTGTGATCTGAATAGCTGGTTGGTACAATATCAGTCTTTTTGAATTTAGTAAGACTCTTTTTGTGGCCTAGTCGTATATCATCTATTCTTGAAAATGTTCCACGTGCACTTGAGAAGAATGTATATCCTGTTGCTTTTTGATGGAGTGTTCTATAGATGCCCATTAGGTCCATCTGTTCTAATACGTTGTTCAGTGCCTCTGTCTCTATTTTCTGTCTGGTTGATCTGTCCTTTGAAGTGAGTGCTGTGTTGAAGTCTCCCAAAATGAATGCATTTCATTCTACTTCCCCTTTTAATTCTGTTAGTATTTGTTTCACATATGTAGGTGATCCTGTGTTGGGTGCATAGATATTTATAATAGTTATATCCTCTTGTTGGATTGACCCTTTTATCATTATGTAATGTCCTTTTTTGTCTCTTGTGAATTTCTTTGTTTTGAAGTCTATTTTGTCTGGTACAAGTACTGCAACTCTTGCTTTTTTCTCATTAGTTGCATGAAATATCTTTTTCTATCCCTTTACTTTCAATCTGTGTATGTCTTTGGGTTTTAAGTGAGTCTCCTGTAGGCAGCATATAGATGGGTCTTTTTTTTTATCCATTCAGTGACTCTATGTCTTTTGATTGGTGCATTCAGACCATTTACATTTAGGGTGATTATTGGTAAGTATGTACTTATTGCCATTGCAGGCTTTAGATTTATGGTTACCAAAGGTTCGAGGGTAATACCCTTACTATCTAACAGTCTAATTTAACTCACTTCATGTGCTATTACAAACAGAACCTAAAGATTTTTTTTCCTCCTTTTTATTCCTCCTCCATTCTTTCTATGTTATGAATCATATTCTGTACTCTTTGTCTATCCCTTGGGTGACATCTACTTAGTCTTTCGTATACTTCTATCTATAGGAGTCCCTCCAAAATGCACTTTATATGTGGTTTGTGGGATGTAAATTCTCTAAGCTTTTGCTTATCTGAAAATTGTTTAATCCCTCCTTCAAATTTAAATGATAACGTTGCTGGGTAGAGTATTCTTTGTTCGAGGCTCTTCTGGTTCATTGCATTAAATATATCATGCCACTTCCTTCTGGTCTGTAAGGTTTCTGTTGAGAAATTTGATGATAGCCTGATGGATTTTCCTTTGTATGTGATCTTTTTTGTCTCTCTAGCTGCTTTTAAAAGTCTGTCTTTATCCTTGATCTTTGCTATTTTAATTATATGTCTTGATGTTGTCATCCTTGGGTCCCTTGTGTTGGGAGATCTGTGCACCTCCATGGCTTGAGAGACTATCTCATTCCCCAGATTGGGGAAGTTTTCAGCAATTACTTCCTCAGTGACACTTTCTATCCCTTTTTCTTTCTCTTCTTCTTTTGGTACCCCCATAATGCGAATATTGTTCCATTTGGATTGGTCACACAGTTCTCTCAATATTCTTTCATTCTTAGAGATTCTTTTTTTTTTTCTTGCCTCAGCTTCTTTGTATTCCTCTTCTCTAATTTCTTTTCCATTTACTGTCTCTTCTACTACATCTAATCTGCTTTTAAATCCCTCCATAGTGTGTTTCATTTCAGGTATGGAATTCCTTAATGATTGAATCTCCATCTTAAATTCATTCCTGAGTTCTGGAATATATTTTTTATACCTCCATAAACATGTTTATGATTTTTGTTTTGAACTCTCTTTCAGGAAGATTGGTGAATTCAGTTTCATTTGATCCTCTTTCTAGGGTTTGTGAGATTTTTGTCTGTGCTATGTTCTTTTGACGTTTTGTAATTCTGTGTGGTCCACTCTATTTCCAGAAGCTCCTGTGTTTGGAGCTGCTCAGCCCCTCGAGTGAGGTTGGGGGTCATATAGGAGCAGAGCTGGTGCCTAGGGGGAGGAAAGATCTGTTTCCTGACTCCCATCTGCCCTGCCTGTCTCCTGTATGAAAGCCAGTGGTCCAAGCACACAGGTGTAAGCCTCTGTGCTTTGTGTCTCTAGTTGTTGTAGGCGGGGCCTCTCTCTGGCTGGCCTGACGCCAGAGCAGTGACTGCCAGTTTGTGCGGTGGTGCTTTCAGGCCAGGAGGAAGGCTCAGCAGGATGCATATCATAGTGGGGGGCCTCGGAGCTGAGTAGCCAGCCAGGGGGATGGAGCACCTGATGCTCTCCAAAGTTCCCAACCTGCTGGGCAGAGTGCGCCCACACAACCTTGTCCACCTATCTCTTCTCACGCACAGCAAGCTCTGTGCAAATCCCGCTCCTTCAGCAGCCATCTCGCTGCTGGGAAGCCTCTCAGACCGCCTGGCTTTCCCTTGTCTCAGAGCGGCTGGGTGTGGATCCTGTCCTCCACCAACGGCCGGAATCTGTCTCTCAAGCACTCCGCCTGTCCCACCCAGCTCCCATCCTCCAGTGCACCACACAATGTAGATTTCTGCTCACAAAGCAGATCTCCAGGGCTGGGTGTCCAGCAGTCCCAGGCTTCCTCCCCCTCCCCTGCTCCGTTTCTCTTCCTCCCGCTGGTGAGCTGGGGTGGGGGAAGGGCTTCGGTCCCGCCGGATAAAGGCTTTCATACCTTACCATATTTTGTGAGGTCTGTATGCAGTCTGGTGCAGCCTTCTTTCCTGTTGCTGTTTTAGGGTTACTTGTTTTAACTATGTTTTCACATGTCTGTGGTTTTGGGATGAGTTCTCTGTCTCACCTCTCATGCTGCCATCTTGAATCCACAAGCTCTCATTTTTAAAACCACATAAATTTATTCTTTCACAGTTTTGTAGACCAGTCTAAAATTAATTTTATTGGGCAAAATCAAGGTGTGGGTAGGACTGTGTTCCCCGGAAAACTCTAGTGGAGAAAGCATTCCTTGCTACTCCCCGCTTCCGTGGCTTGTGGCCACATCATCATGCTTTCTGCCTGCTTCGCGTTTGCCATCTCTGTGTCAGACTTCCATCTGCTTCTTTTCAATACACACACTTGTGAAGACATTTAAGACCCACCTGGATAATCCAGGGTAATCTCCCCATCGAAGGTCTTTAATCATGTCTATGAAGAACTTTAAATAAGTTAGTTATAAGTCCTAGGTTTGAGGAATGAGGACGTGGATATCTTTTGGGGGTAGTTTTCAGCTTTCACAAGGCCTTTCAGACTTCTGCCTGACACATAGTCCAAAAAACAAATGCTGCCTGCGAAGGTTTTGTTTTGGCAGTGCTTCATTTCCAGACACCCAATTCTATGTTATATACTTCTACTGCACCAACAAAGCACCTCAGAGTTAAAAAAAAAAAATCCCAATTATCTTATTTTCCTCACAGATTCTGTAGTCCAGGATTTCAGACTGGGTATAGCCAGATCTCTGCTCCATAATACCCAGAGCCTCTGCTGAGGTCCATTTGAATGACAGCAATTTAGAATCACATGGAGGCTTCTTCCCATATCTGTCTGGCTGGGATGGACTGAAGTAGGGCTCAGCAGGGAGTACTGACCAGGGTATCATGTGTGGCTTCTCTGTGTCGCTCAGGCTTCTCGGAGCATGGAAACCCATCTATGCAAGGCTGCTTCCTGAGAGAGCATTTAGAGAGCCCTTGACTCCTTTGTGCTCAGTGGTTGAACCAGTCACGGCCCACCCAGGGATGGGACTCTTGATGGGCAGTTGCAGAGTGCTTTGTAGAGCATGTGAGATGGAAATACTACTGTGGCCATCTTTGGAACCTGCAACCTGCCACAACCCTTCTTTGTGATGTGCTTAATTATAGGTGTTCATAATGTAAACTGAGTTGAGTGGTTTTCTTGTTTTTGTTTTTACTTTTTTTCTGTTTCTAGGCCCCTACCTAAAGTACATCTTCCCTCTTTAGGATGAAGGGCAGGAGAACCCAGGATTCAGCATTCACAATGAACAACTGTTGACCCCCATTTGTGTGGGAAATCTAGAAACCAGTATCATGTGCAAACAGCTCTTGAGCTGAGACTTGAGTCTGCTTTTAAGGAGACCAAAGTAAAAGTACAGTGTAAATGCTTTTACACTCAGTGGCAAGGTAGTTCAAAGAGCGAGCTTGGAAGCCAGGGCCATGGATTGTATCCTAGTGATAGCATTTGTGAGCTGTATAGTTTATGGAAATTTTTTGTGCCTCAGTGTCCTCATTTCTAAAATACAAATGATACTCCCTACACCACATGGTGTTATGGGGATTAAATTATTATCTATATGCAAAGCACACAGAACAATATAAAAAATAGCAAGTACTCAATGAGTAGTTTGTATTAAAAACAACTTTAAACTCACCATTCCTACCAACTGGCTAAGAACAGACACACATTCAGATACCCCCACCCAGCACAGATACACAGCACATACATAACACTTGAGTCACTACCGAGCAGTTCCTTGTAAAACAAATAGTTAAGGAAAAGCTTGCTACTGTCTTAAGTTATGAGGATTGAGCATTCATAAAGGGATTACTTGTCACAAAATTTGAAAAGCCACTGAGGAAAAGGAAATTCTTTAAAATGCTGGAATCACATCCTTCTTTCTTGCCTTAATAATTCTCCAGAAGCTGGACTTGTTGGGAGGCCTAAATAACTGCCCCAAGGTACCTGGAAGAATTTCCAGTATCATTTGTTCCTCAGAATCCATTTTTTTATGACTTTGATTAGTGGAATTATCTCAGCTTTGTGTTTTTGAACGACATTTAAAGAGGGATTGAATAGTGTACTATATAGTTATTTCACAGTTTGTGCCTGTGGGAAATACATTGAGAGTTTACAGTGCAGAGAAATGGGATTTAATCATAGATAGATGGTAATTATTCACTTGGCATATTGTTTTTCATTGAAAATTTGAAGGAATTCTCTTTTTATGGACTCAAACTAAACTGTTTAAAGAAAACTCACAACCGTTTTGAAAATGAAGAGTAAACATTATGATAGTGGAATATTATTACAATAATGGAGTTGAAAAATGTACGGGTGGGAAATACAGTAAATGGCAAGGCTGAGAATTTCCAAATGCAGCAATTTACTCTCTGAGTACATTGAGTACATTTTTTCTTTCATAGAAAGTTGGTCTCAAAGTTTTCTGGGTGTAGTTTTGGACTGTCAGGACTGGGATGGGTAAGTTTTGGTTTTCTAATGATTTTTGACCTTTGGTAGCATAGGTTTACTTAGACTCCTGCATTTCCAAAATCATATCCATATTCTTTCAGGAGGAATGGTTCTCCCTTTCTCAGCTTCCCCCTGCCACTGACCTTAGTATGGAGGCACCTTTCAGTTTGGAAGTCTTCCAGTTACTCCCCAGGACCAGTGGGTTGCTTTGTCACTCTTGTAAAGATATGGCTGTCACTCTTAAAGTGAAATAGTTATGAAAGAGATTTGTGAGCAGAGGTAATTTTGAAACTTATCACATCATCATCGTTGTTTTTATTTTTGTCCAGTCTCGATGGCTGGAGTTCTGTAGCAACAAGAGGCCACCTCAGTTTCATCTGGGGTTGCTTTTGCTGTGGGCCAGTTCCTGGTCACCTGTACGTGTTCTTGATTGGTAGGATATATCTCTGCTAATATTTTGGCTTATTTTCTTTTGTTAACACTATAGTCTCACTATAGCCACAAGTTTATTTGGTGGTATATGACCCTTGAAATGCTTTTTGTGTGCTTTGAGGTCAAAAATCTAGGGTGGAAACTGAACATTGTTTTCTGTGATTTGTAATGACATGGGAGTAAGATTAGATCTCTCACATAATTATTCAGGATTTGAAAGATTCTTGAACTGAATTTTATTGATTAGAAGGAAAAAGACCTTTCTGAGCAAAAAATACTGCTTCATCTTCTTTATTTTAGAGTGTTTTTGCGCTCAAGCAGCTACGATATGTATGGGAATGTATGAATGTAGTCAGTGTTACTAAGCTGTTAGAAACTGCCTCTTATTTCTCTTCAGCTTTGTTAGAGTGTTCCAGGGGATGTTCAGCTTGCCACCTTGAGACAAAACTCTTAACACCAGAAAATTTTGTGCACGCCACAGTATTCTCTTTATCACCATGGGCAACTGTGGTTACTTGGCCTCCACCCTGAATTTTTACCACAATCCAAGAGTCAGGCACTAGTGGTGTCTCCATCTCACTGATGAAAAAACTAAAGCTTAGAAAGGTAAAAAATGAGTCATTTTGTCTTCAGAACATGTGATTTTAATCACTAGCTTCTTATTCTCCAAATGGGAACAATTATAATTAAAACATTAGGATTTCTGAAGAATTTTTAAAATTGTGTAAAGCACCTAGTGTAATGCCTAAGATATAGTAGGTACTTTAGTTTTTAAAAAATAGCTAAAAGGAACTTTGAGATGAAACGTTGCCTGGATTGTGTATGTTTCCGTATCATTTTAAATGCAATCGTTGATTTGCCCTGTACATACTAAGCTTTGCAAAGACAACAAAATTCTGGTTCTGATCTTAACTCAGTTACTTTCATCAGGAATTAGTGTTTTCTTTATTTCAGGTTGTATAACACAGTAGACTAGCGCCTTTCATTGAGGAATGTTTTGTGTATGTTATGACTTTCTGTTTCTAAGACTGAAAGTTCAATAGTCAAATATGTTATTTCTCTAAAATTTGGTTGTGGAAATGATGACCTAAAATCACTTTCTTTTTTTCTGCTTATTTCTAACACCAAGGTTTTTGCCTCTGCTGGGCTATAAAACATCATGGTCTTTATGAAGTAGAATATAAGTAAGGCTTTTGAGGTTCTGACAGAGACATAGAGCAGGCTTTTCACCCTGTTGGTTACTCAAGATACTGGACAGTAGCATCTTAATTGGGGGACAAAGGCGGAAAAGCAGAGTGTATTGAAAATGGCTGGCTTTCTGAGATCTGTGACTATTTATGGGAAAGTCTGTTCCACATTGCTGATCTGACTCTCTCTCAAAAACCAGAAAAGGAGCTGAATCTTCCTTGTCTTAAGTCTAGGGAAGGTAGAATTCTTCCAGGTGTTTCTGCAGAAACACAACTTCCCACCTACCGGTAATGAGCCATAGGAATTAAAAAAAAAAAACGCTGTGATTTCCCAACTAAATCATTCTATAGATAAATTGCAAGAGAGGATGATTACCTTTGAAGCATAAATTATTTGACTGCAAGATCAAGTGCAAAGATACTTCAAAACTCAGAACAAGAATATTAAACTGTTGAAAATCATGATGCAAAAGAAAACACATTTGGAAGGATTTAAGAAAACACATGTAGGACTAATGGGAGAATTCTAAGGAAGAAAACGTAAAATGGTGAAGATAAAACAAATAAGTAATACTGTGTTAAACTATTTCTTTAAATTAGTTACAACTAATTATCCCAAAGCTAAGTGGCTTAAAATCATACACTTTTATTATCTCATAGTTTCTATGGGAAAGGAATCCCAGACAGGCTTAGAGCGTGGTTCTGATCTGGGGTCTCTCATGAGATTTTAGTCCACTGTGTGCCAAGGCTACAGTGTCTGAACCTAACTGTTGCTGAAACATCCACTTTAAGCAAACTCATGGCCTCAGAGAGAATGAAAGTAAGTAAGCAAGGGTTCTCATCCGGAAGCGAGTCTTGTAAGTTAATTTCAAAAGCGACACCCCACTGCTTCTGCTGTAAGCTACAGCAGACCAGCCTCAGTACAGTGTTTGAGGGACCTCCACAAGAGTGCGTGTGAATGCCTGGAGGCAGGGATCGCTGGGGGCAAGACCACCTTCAGGACTTCCTGCAACAAACATAAAAGGAACACCTCTAGAGTTAAGGAAAACCTGAACCTGAAATTTCAAAGAGCTCACTCCATTCCAGGCTGACCAAGGAGGAAACCTGCATACACAGTCTGCATAAAAGTCTTGAATGCTAAACATCAAGTGCAAATCAAATAAGCTACACTGTTAAACTCATTTGTTACTACAAAAAAATTTTTTTTAATGAAAAATAAGCATGAGACTTGTTTCTGTAGGAACACAGACCAGAAGACAGTGGGCTAGTACCCACAGGCTAATGAGAGAAAAGGACGGTAGTTCAGAATTGCAGGTCAAGCCAAGAGAGCATAATACCTAAATCAAATACAAACAGGAGTTTAGAATGCACAGCATTCATCTATCCGAGGAGAAAAACAGTTGAGAAAATACATTAACTAGTCACCACATAAGCTGTTAACACAGAGCTCAAGGAAGGAGAACATAAAGAGGAGAAGAAAAGGACAGAGCACTGCAGTGTGCATGATCATGAGAATACATAATGCAAATGGCAAAGCAGGGCTCTTCAAAAGGGAGGCATTAAATAGGCTATATTTTGGTAACAAACAGCCCCCAAATGTCTGTGATTTTGTGTGACTGAAACTTCTCACTTGCTTGTATTAATCTTTACCTTGGGCAACTCTCCCAGACCGCTGACCTCTACAAGGCCTCTTAAATTTGAAGCCACTTAAATTTTGTGGCTCTACCATCTTAAGAAAAGTGCTTCTCCACGATTTTCCTGGGAGAGGAAGAAAGGGCTTGCAAAAAGTGCACCAAGCTTGTCACTGATCAGCCAGAGGGGACCTGTATGACTTCAACTTATATTTCTTTGGCCAAGACCTTACATGGCCTCAAGTGAGTGAATGGGAGCTAGGAAGCAATTTATAGAAAACAAAGGGGAACCTCACAGTGATGAGCACTATGGTTATTTACATACTATTAAATGATTTCAGCAAACTAAGAAATGGGAGGAACTGCTATTGTGGGGGAAGGCAGGGAGATAGGTAGGAGAGGTTAGAACTAAATTTATTTTAACTCCGTCATCTAATGGATATGGGCAGGAGGATTATAAATCTTATTAAAGGTGGGAGTTTTTATCTTGCCTTTATGCAATAGTAGAATATACATCTGTGTATGGCAAAATAGAAAGTGAAATTAATAATAAATGGAGTGGACATTTGAAATGGATTTTGTTGATCATACCAAAAAGAGGAAAAGGAAATGACGGTATAAAATAAATTATAAAATAAGTTGGAAAAATAAAATCAATTATATTGGACATTAAATGTCAACTAAATGTGAGCAAATCAGACTCTTCTATTAGAAGACAAAACTTATAAGCCTAAAAGAAGTAGGTCAAAAAATACTAAAAATAGAGACAATCGCTGGCAATTGTAAACCAATTGAAAAAGATAATGTAGTTATTTAAGGTTGAAAAATGCTTAATGGAAGAAAGGGGATATTGTGTAAAATATTTCCATAATAATTTGACTTAAAAGCACATCTCTCTAGTGGGCAAAAATATATTCCTCATAATTAAGCAAGTAGTTGAAATCAGAGTCATTAACTTTGTATTTTAACCATGTATACAAATTGGTGCTAGATGGCATCAGTTCAAGTTGTATTCATTTTGGAAATTTTCTGATCTCAAGCAGTCTGATACTCTGGTGTCGTGTTCTTCAGGTTGGTAGGTGGCTTTGGGTGTAATATTTCCAATATAGAAATAGATCAATAGTGATGACCAATATTTCAGTATATTTAGTGCTGTCAATGATAAAACATACACTGGGTTTCCTCATTTGTCAATTGTTTGGCTTTTGAACAGTGCCTTAAACTAAGTTGTCAGTCCAGTGACAAAGGTGCTGTTCATCAGCAGGGCGACACATTTGAACCTCCCAAATAATAATGGCACTGAACCTCTCTTCCATTAGTTCAATTTTCTTATTCTTCCTATGGCTTGAGCTGAAGTTCAGTGGTGACAATTTAGTTTATAATTAAATCAGACTTTGTATTACACACAATAGTTCTATTAGGCAATGTATTGAAAACAGGAAGCATTTAAATGAAACCCATTCCTTTAGTCTGAGGCAGCTGAGGTTTTCTTTTTAGATATTATCTCCAAAGTTAACTTGAGTTTACTTCACCATGGAGAAAACATTATAGAGAATAAGAAATTACATGGAAATGTCTAGTTTAATATAAACAGAACTGTGTGATGCAGAAGCTCATGAGGCCACAGGACATTCAAAGTCATTTTGTCGTTGACCAAGACCAGGCCAACAGGCCTCACACAGAAAAGAATGAAGTCAGTCAGGAAAATACGGGGCTCGGCGCCCTGGCAGTGTCCTCATAAGGCTCGCAGAACACAAGATGGAAGGTGCTGTCTGAAGTACTGAAAAGCATTTTCATTCATGATAAACTTAGGGGCAGAACAATGATCAGATTCCTTTGGTGATAAAAAATTGGTAGACTGCATTAAATATTTTTAAATTGAGTAGTTGAATTAACCTTTGAATAGTTCAGTCTAAGGGACAAACACACAAAAAAATGGTTAGAGATTTTTTAAAAATTGTGTGTAAGATGAAGCTTGACAGTTGTAAGACTACTTTACAGGAAGGTCTCCACAGCCAGTGGGTGCACTCTGAGGGCTGGAGGTCTCAGAAGTTTCCTCCATGAGGTTAAAACACTAAAAGAGGAAAACAGTAGGGCAAGACAGGAAAGTAAAATTTGAGATGATTTTTCTTCTGTGGCCTTTCAAATATGACTATTGTTCATAACATTTTGTGGACAAAAATACATGGAAGGTTTCCAGGTATCATGTTTTAAATGTACTGTGTTACCTACAACTTACTTGTTCTGTTTGGAAAATGCAACTGGGATTGTAACTGAAAAGGCCGTCTCGTGGTTCAGATGTTGGAGGTTGTGTTCCTGTTCATTAATGTTATCCTGAGTAGGTAAAGCTTCTAACAGACATCATTCAGCTTTTAACCAGACACATTATTTTGAAGTCCCGTATGGATAAGCTTGGAGCTGCCACTTAGGGGTTGAAGTGTGGAGAGGGTGGGAGCAGGAAGTGGAAAAATGACCAGTAAAATAAAAGTTTCAGAGAAAGGAAGCACATTAATCTCAAGCGTTTCCTGGGTACTGCAAAGTCACTGGAAAGCTAGAGCGAGAAGATGCAGAAAGACCACCAGCACTTTCAGACATAGACTATTAAATTTCATGTTCCCTATTTTCAAACTTTTGGATTGATTTTTAAAAAAAATACATACTTACATGCAGTCCTCTTGAAAGTGAAGGAGCGACTTTGAAATATCATAGTCCATAGTTTGAAACCTTTTAGTAACACATATATCTATATTAGTTACAAAAATTGTTGTTTTTATCAAGCTTATGGCTTTTTATGATCCAAACTTGATTGGCTCAACATTGTAAGTTACTATATGAAGTTAATGGATACATATTTATTTATTCACTGTTTTCCATTAAAGATACCATAATACATGGAAAAATTAATATGAACTCTTAAGAAAATTGAATATTTTAGAAAGATTCAGTCAAGGAGAGTCAACTTAAAAAAAAAAGATTGTTCAATTAGGTTTGGGCAAGGTTGCTATCAACATCAGTGTTTGGGACAAATGTAACAGAAAAAATCATTTTTCAGATTGCTTTGCAAGTGACTTTAATTTCTCAATCCCTGTTAATGAAATAAAATCTCTAAAACAGACAAAACATCGCAAGGATTATATAGGCAAGAAAACCAATATCCAACTCAAAGGCAAGGGCTTGTTCCTATAAAGAAAGCCTAGTGAATCAGTATACATACATATAAAAATCATACTTAAAGCATCATTATATTATGCTTAATTCTCTTCACTTTAACTTTTTAATCAACCACCACAACTACAAGTTTGTGGTAAGAGCCTTCCATTCCAATAGATTTCAATCTTTAATCATCTATTACACCACAAGCAGAGTCTAAAGACCCTTATTATTTTAATATCCTTAATTTTGGGCAGTGAAATTTAAGCACCTCATACATATCATAGTTATTGCCAAAGTTAATGCCAAGGAACATGTGTAATTTGGCAAAGAAACTCATTTGGGGTTCTGTGAACACTTCATTCAGAGGGTGCCATTTTCTCTCTCCTTCTAACTCTCCCCCCACCCAAATTATTTTTTACTTTAAGAGAGGCCATTAAAAAGGAAGAAGTAATCTTAGATTGTTCTTAGTAGAAAACATCTTCACAGGATTCCTGAACACTTCCCTGGTTGGTGACTGACAAGTGTTGGTGTCTGTCCTGTAACTATCGCTCAGTGTCCCTCTCATACAGAAAGTGGTAAAGGCCATTTCCAAGTTCACGCGTGCTCATCCTCAGCATGTTGAAAAGGCGGATTGTAAAATGTGACTGTTTTCAGTAACTGTGTTCCATAAACATCACAGTCTTAAGAAGCAGTGGGATTTGGGGATAAAATTCCACCTGCCCGACTAGTAGATCATCACTTCTCATGACTGTGATAATATTCTTACGTAAACCACCAAAAACTGACACATGATAGATAGTGTCTGGGAGGAATTTACCTAGAGGTTGAAGTAGTTATATTTTTAAAAAATCTGGTCTTTAAATGTAGTCTTCTGATTCTGAAATAAAGCAGTTGGGTGGACCCGAATAAAATAGAAAGTCACAGTGTAGTTCTCCGATAGTGTGACAGCTGGCTTACAAGGTCACCAAGGGACAGGCAGCCCTCCTCTTCCAAATAGGTGCTAATTTTGAGGTGATTAGGCTAATACTCTCCCCTTCCTCCATCTTTATACATTGTTCTCGGAGATTATAATTTCCAGAAGAAACTGGTCAGGGAGGTAGTAGGGTGATTGATTATATGTTTTAAGAGAGAATCCCTGTGACTTTGAGGAGCTAAGAAAATTAGGCAAAGAAAGGAAATGAGGGGCACTTGCTGTACCTACCAAAAATTAAAAATGGTTCAAACTAAAATATTATAGCAATAATTAAAGGATCAAAAACAGATGGATAAAAAAGGAGTAGATGAAATACAAGAGAAAATATATAATAGCAGATATATAGAACAGTAACATCACACACACACACACACACACACACGAGGAAACAATTATTCCAAAGTACTGCTAGGCCAATTAAATAATTTGGGAAAAAGTTAAACTGAAATTTCTGTAGTTCTAAAAAGTTAATTTTGTAAATGCTGCCATTAAGGAACCATTTAGGTGTTTTATAATATTTTTTTTCTAAGATGAAATAATTGACATTTTATGTCATAGATTCTCTTATTTATAAGTTTTTTTCCTCCTCTGGATAGTTTTACTTCCTTATACTGTATATTCTACTTCTCTAGCAATTTCATATTCTAGGAACAAAGAATGTCTAGTAAGATTATCATTGGTGTTAAACAGTCAAAGGACATCAGAATATACCTACCAGGAAAATCAAATGCCATTCTTGTAGAACCATGGAAGGAGAAGAGGCATGAAATACTTGCCAGTAGAGCATTTCCCCACACTGAGGAGAGAGAGTGATTTAATTCATATCCCAGCTGCAGTCTTACAGGTGCCTTGTAGAAATACCTTCTGACTACTACAAGAGAAGCATGCTAAGAATAAAATGAAATGAAAACTAGGGATAGAAAAAAATGGTTTGACCCGATAAAATTTTTAAATATCAAAAAATTTTAAATTAAAGAAAATTGGTAAGTAGAAAGTCAAAATTTAAATAGTATTATTGTTTAAAAACCTCATGAAATTTGTTAGAGCAACCCAATAAAAACTGAAAAAGAATGAATAGAATTGTCTCAGAGAAATAATTTGTTAATAATATATGAAGCATATGGTTTCTCACTGTTAATCAAAAGAATTACAAACTCAAATAAATTATCTGAGATTCTTTTAAAGATAATATAAGTAAAGTTGCAAGGCAACTTAAAGCTCCCAAAATGTTAGTGAGAGGGCCAACAGTCCTATGTAAGGCAACATGGGGACTAGGTATCAAGATCCCTAGAAGATTAATACTGTTAACCCATAGTTTTCAGTAGGAACTAGCTTAAGGAAATAGACAAAATGCATAAAGAATTACAGATATAATAATTGTAACTGGGTGAAAATTATAAGCCAATTAAATGTCCAGGTATAATAGAATCATGAAAGGAATTTTTGTTCAGCTCTAATAATTATGTGGTTATGCAAAATTGAAATATAAGAAAAAGGTGTATACAAAAATCAGTGCTAAATTCATGAAACATCTGTATAAATCATATCCCAGTTTTGTGTATCCATGAAAATAGTCATGAAAATATATATAACATATGATTGTGTCTGGATAGTAAAACAGGCCACTTTAATTTTTTTACGTATATGTACATTTTTAAGTTTTCTATAAACATGCATTTTTTTCTAGAAACACTACTTTTAAAAAGAGACAGTAGATAAATAATAGAGCATAGTATTTTAAAGTGAATTCTTATTTCATGTTATCTGTAGTATCTTCTATCCTGCAAAGTAAGATTTACTCCTCAAAATCGAGAATTTGATTTTTTCTTTTCTGCCCTTCTCCTTCCCCTCCCACTTTGTATGTACCAAAAGCAAGTACAGACTGATCTAAATGGAAAAACCTGTGGAATTTGCTTAATGGAATCAATATTTTTGCAAAAGAGTGATCAAATCTGGAGAAAAATGAAATAGATATAAGTTTATGCTATACATACACACATAATGAGTGAAGTTGAGAGTGAATGTGTATAGGTCATTCTTTACATGCAGAATCCTCTGTACAGCCTTTACATACACTGAGGCACTGACTCAGGTACAGGAACATTGATATCAGTGTGGATTAAGGGATTGAGGTTTAAAGAAGTCAAGTGTTCCTACAGCTTTTGAGGAAAGTCAGGATTCAAACTGTGCTGTCTTACCATATCAAATACTTCTGTTATAACTGATGATTTTTGTCAATCTGGTCTTTGCATTTCATAGTAACAAAATGAGGTATGTGTAACTGGTTGTGTGGGAATTATTTAATCATAGGTTAAAAATACTGTTATTCGTACATGTAGGTGTTTTTCTCAAATGATAAGATTGCCTAGAATTTTGCATACCCAGCTACCTTCAAAGTTTGAAATATAGTCTGCGAGGTTTGGGGGATTGTCTAATCAAAATTAGTATGGATGAGTGTGTTATTTCAAGACCAGCGCGTTTCCCTAATGTGTGCAGAGTGAGTCATTATGGAAGAGGTTCATATGGTTAGAGTAATAAAAGTATCACCTAAAAGTTGAATTTTGTTAGCAACATGTAGGCTTTCTTGGGATTTGTAACAGATAGAGGTTGGTCCTTATTGTTTATTAACAGTAGAGTGCTGTTCTAATTTGCCTATTAGAATTTTTACACTCTATGGTCTGATGATCTTTGTAGTTTTATTTTAAAATTCTTACCTACCCTCTTCCAAACTCTCACAATTCTACACTTTAACTTTTAACCTTTTTCAACAAACTATGCTTCGAACCATATTGATTGAGCCTTCTGTTGTTCATCTTTTAGAAGCGGTACTCTGGATTTCAGTAAATCTCTATAAATTTATTTTCTTTTGATGCAGGAAAGAGTAAAAAATTGAATTCATACCTGCTAGAAATGGATGAGAATTCCCAACATAACTATTTCTGAGTTAAGGCATTTTTTCTTGAACAGCTGTCTAATGCTTACATCTAATCTTCCAGTTATATATTAAGGATGTGATGTTGCCCCTCTGTTCGGTTTGGAGCACAGGAATATTATGCATTGCTCAAGTGATATTTTCCAGATCATGTTGCCTTTAAAAAATGCAGTGATAATTCTCTCATAGTTCATGTTTGAAAGTTCTGATTTAAACTGAATTTTTAAGGTTTATAAGTAAAATGCATTTTCTTAAAAATGAAAGAAGTTCCTACAAAAATTATGTGAGAAATTCCTACTCAAGTAGAAATTTGAATACAAAGTGTATTTCCAACCTAGTGTCATTAATGTTCAGATGTTTTAAAATTATTTTGCACATTTGTTTCCTTTTTCTTTTTGTCTGCATTTCTTACAAATTTTTTAAAAATTAAGTTAAAATCCCCCCTGACCCGTTCTGGGAATATTTATCTTGATTTTTCATAGCTACCAGCCTTCAGGATTTGTGTGCCTTTTTACATATTAAAGGACAAAGTTGGAATTGATATACTTAAAGTGCAAAGTTTCATGACCTAATTTGACAAAAAGTATGATTGAATTCCAAAATGTATTACAGCATTGTTTTATATAATGACAAGTGGTGATAAATTCAGATTCTAAAATGTGGTACTTGGCTGAATACTGACATTATCTCAAGTTTTTGTTCTCTCAGAACTTTGTTGAAATTTGTAAATGAGGCTGAATTTGTGGACACTTTAATTCAGTTAGTCAGAGGTTTTGGCATTTGAGGCTACCAAAGATTATAGAAATTACTGAGGGCTTATTGTAGATCAAGCACCATCCTAAACATGAACATATTTGTCAGTTTTGCGAGCAGCAAACAAGGAACTGGAGAATTTCTCTACCTCAACAACTGTGGCCTTGATTCTTGGTCACGTGTGGGATCCCAGTGCTCAAGGGGGTCATCAGCTCGTCTCTTGCTGGGAAAATCACTTACAGGTTGGTACATTTCTCTCTCGAGTACCTTCTGCCAGTTTGATAACTGTGGAGGTAACATGCGAGAACACCAGGCAGTGTTCAATACAAGCTCATTTCAGTACCAGGCATCTTGAGGTACCAACTGTATAGGCAGATATATTTAAGACCCACGTTGGGAGCAAAATCTAGTTTATACATGCAGGTATTTTATCATTTTTACTCACAACTCAGTTGGGCTTTTATTAAAAAACTCAGGTGGAGTTTCAGGTTTGACATGAATGTTGTTGAGTTAGTTATTTACTCTGCAGATATTATTGTGCTTTTTTCTTGTACCAGCACCCAACACTATTCAGGCACTCTGTTCTCTTGGATTCCTAATTTTGGTACCAAAATGTTTGATTCTTATTCAGCTCATTCTTGCCAGTTAATATTTGCACATAGAGAAGGGCTGCAATGGACTGAATTGTGTCCTTTCCAAATGTTTATGTCGTACCTCCCAATGTGACTGTCAGGTGACAGGGCCTTTGGGGAGGTAATTAAGGTTACATGAAGTTGTAATGGTGGGGCTCTGATCTGATAGGGCAGGTGTCCTTGTAAGGAGGTGAGTCACCAGAGATCTTGCTCTGTCCACACATGTGAGGACATGGGGAAAGGAGACAAGGCAGTCGTCTGCAGGATAGGAAGAGGTTTCACCAGATATCGATGCTGATGGCACATTATCTGGGACTTCTAACCTCCAGAACGGTGAGAAAATAAATTTCTGTTGTTTAAGCCACTGAGTCTGTGTTATTCTGTATGGCAGCTGACCAAATTAAGACAGGGCAAAGTGTTTAAAAATGAGATGAGTTCATATCAGCCTTCTGACAAAAATTAGGCATGTCTAGATGAGGAAGCCTTCTACTTGCAAATTCAAAGTCCTTGGTAAAACAACTCTTCATAAGGGAAGAGAGAATGAAGACGTATGAATTTGGTCCAAGAATACTGCCTTGTGGCTGAAGGGGAGGGATTCATTATAACCCAGCGCAGAGGATGTTCCTGCCTAGCCCACATTTGTGCTTTGATCAAAGCTGTCAAATAAGTGTAATTTTTTTAGAACCTGAATTAAAACCTATGTTTTCCTGTACGTTCTGTTTTACATGTTATTTAGGCAGGTACATTTTTTTATGAGGGTTAAGAACTCTTCTTTTCCTGATGGGAGCACAGTCACCTTGCTTGGTCTCAGCAACACGTTGGTCCTTGGTCAAGGAGAGGCACTTTAATGCTGAAGGATTTTGGCACAACTCCAGCCATGACCACACCTACGGGAGATGGTGGCTTTGGCAAAGAGCAAGAGGTGGTTACAGTAATTAAGTAAAGGTCATCTTTTAGAGCATTAATTTGGAAAAAGAATTTGTAAAGTGCATTTGAAAAAAATAGAATCCTTTCCCCCCCTATGTCTGGACATAAAAGAAATAAAGCCTGACTGCTCTGGTATAAGGAGTGGAGGAGATCTGATGTCACAGGAGGACTCTGGAACACACACTGATTGTCATTGTAGGAGTGACAAGAATATTACACTAACCATCATTTACCCTGTGTTTCCATATGCACTCTGCCTCTCTACTGCCTGTCCCAAGAGAAATCTTCTGCAGTTCAGAACTATAGATACTTTATTTGTAAAAATGAGGTGGACTTATGTAATTTCTTAAAAACCCCTTCTAGTCTAACTCAAATTCCTGGAATTATATCAGATGCTGAGAAGAGACTGATTGTTAAGGAGAACTCTGAATCTGCCTATTGAAGCTCTAGATTCCCAGAGCACCGGGAAGGTATGCACCTACACTTATGGATCAAGTTTGTATCCTTCCCTGTGTCCTGTAGGGTGTATCATGGCAGAACACCCAAAGGTGACAGGGAGAACAGAGCTTGTCATTTTCTCACACAGAGCAGACCAGTCATGTAACTTGTTAGGAAAATAAATCACAGTGAAATTCCTATGTGATCTGACATTGCATGCAGAAATACCTACTTTAGATCCAGAGATGAGGAAATGAATTGTTGCTTTATATCATTTTCAAAAGCAATTCACCATTAGGTGAATGATTGTGAAAGATGTAGCATTTAGAGTGTCCATATGCACAGTTAAAGATTGTTGTTTCATGCCAATATCTTTTCATGTTTAACTTCAGACTTTTCCCATTGATTTTTTTCAAATAACTATCATGGTATTTACTACATTTACTTAGTAAATACCAAAATCCAATTCAGGAACTACTCAACAGGCAATTGTAATTTTGTGCCATTCTTGTTCATAAATGGCAGAAACTTTTCCTATGCATTTCAGGACTTTATCACACCTTTCCTGCCCCGTCTCAACAGGTCATGATAAATCTTACTTTTTTCAAAAAAAAAATTCTAGTGTGCCTGCTTTTTCTCTTTTATTTCCCTTTCTGAACCTTTTTTATTTTTTTCTGTTCTTCCTTCCTGTTTTCGCCTTTTCTTCATTGCCTTCCTCCCTCTTATTAGCAATTCTGAATGCTAGTCTTATGATCCTTTATTTACTGTGTGCTCTGTGAAGAATATGAGCTTCCAAATATCATCAAAATTAAGAGACACTCTCTTAAAATGGAGATCAGTCTGTTGGTCCAAAGCCAGCGGACTGGGGACATACCCCCAGCAGTCGGACTCCTGCGGGCTTCCTCCTTCCCATGATAGACCAGCGGCAGCGACAGAGGCTGGGTACAAGGAGAGAAATAACTAGGGTCTAAAGGCCATTGTTTAAGCTGTGTAGGAGATAGAGAGAACAAGGTAGTGCCTTGAGAAATGGGAGATAGGAGTATAAAGAAGGGGCACATAAGTCATTGTTACGCTTTAGGAAGGGTTCTGTGAAATCCCCATGGCACGTATTTAAAGACACATCACCTGTACTGAAGAAAAGAGTTTTTTAACTCAGTGAACGTATCAGCCACATAGTTAGATTTGTTGAGGTGTAAAAATCTCAAAATTTTATACTGAGTTTAAATATATACATTTGTTTGCAAGGAAAATTAATTTTCAGTAAGATCAAGAATATGTGCAGCTGCCCTAAAATGATGAAAAAATCCCATGACTTTAACAACACACTACAAATATAAAGTCATAGAAAGTTGTGTGTATTGAATGTACATGAAACATTTTTTCTCCTCTTAAAAGTATTTATAACTTTTATTTGTAAAATTAAGTATTTTTGATGGAGACAATTTCAAATTCTTTCTTATCCAGCTAGTTATTGTTTAGTAGATTTAAAAGACATTTTTAATGGGGTCTCACAATTATTTCTATCAAATCAAAACAGTTATTACTGTGTGGACAGTCATGTCTCACCAAGCCTGATACATAATTATCCTTGGCGGGTGAGTCCGTGGCAGCATGTGAGCATTTTGACCTGTATAGTTACAGATGATGTAGATGCCATGCCCCAGTGGTACAGGCCCGATACCTAATGAAATCCTCTCAGAATTCCAGATGGTAACAAGTCCATTTCTGCTTCAGTGGTCTTGCCTGGATGAAATACAGTATATGTGCATCTGATTAAGGTCTGGAAACAGAGCATGGGGTGTTTAATTTTTGCTTCCTTGTGAAAGTGGCTTTGTTTTGATTTTAAGGTAATTGCTTATTCCAAGAGTTGAAGGAAATTACCCAGTGTCTCCATGTGTGACCACCTTTGATAAGAAGAAATCAGTAAGAACAATGCACTGAGCTATCTAAATTAATTTGAATTTAAGTAGAATTAGAATTACAGCACAAGGGAGACAAGTTCTTCATTTATAATTTCTTACATGAAACAAAAGATTAATATTTCCTCTGTGGGGGTCACTGACCTGAGGAATGGGGCTTCCCTGAAGTTCTTAAACTTTTTTTTTCAAATTTTCAAACTATCAGACCCCATTTACACTCTCATAAAGGATGTTTCTCAATTTTTTGAGAATATTATTATGTCTCAACAAATGTAACTATGTGACTGACATTTCATTAAAAAAAAAACCTTTTCTAAGTATATGTCTTATCTTTAAGTACTTGCCACTGGGATTTTTTTTTTGCTATTATTAATATACAATTACATGAGTAACATTATGGTTACTAGACTCCCCCTTTTATCAAGTCCCCACCACATACCCCCATTGCAGTCACTGTCCATCAGCGAAGAAGGATGTCGTAGAATCACTACTTGTCTTCTCTGTGTTATACTGCCTTCCCCGTATCCCCCCACCCCACCCCCACTCGTGCTACATTATGTGTGCTAATTGTGATAGCCTTTTTTCCTGTAATCCCTCCCTTCCCAACCATCCTCCCCAGCCTCTTTCCCTTTGGTAACTGTTAGACCATTCTTGGGTTCTGTGAATCTGCAGTTGTTTTGTTCCTTCAGTTTTTTCTTTGTTCTTATATTCCACATATGAGTCAAATCTTTTGGTACTTGTCTTTCTCTGCCTGGCTTATTTCACTGAGCATAATACCCTCTAGCTCCATCCATGTTGTTGCAAATGGTAGGATTTGTTTTCTTCTTATGGCTGAATAATATTCCATTGTGTATATATACTACATCTTTATCCATTCATCTACTGATGGAAACTTAAGTTGCTTCCATTTCTTGGCTATTGTAAATAGTGCTGCGATAAACATAGGGGCACATCTGTCTTTTTCAAACTGAGCTGCTGCATTCTTAGGGTAAATTCCTAGGAGTGGAATTCCTGGGTCAAATGGTATTTCTATTTTGAGTTTTTTGAGGAACCTCCATACTGCTTTCCACAATGGTTGTACTAATTTACATTCCCACCAGCAGTGTACGAGGGTTCCCTTTTCTCCACATCCTCGCCAACATTTGTTGTTTGTCTTTTGATGGCAGCCATCCTTACTGGTGTGAGGTGATATCTCATTGTAGTTTTAATTTCCATTTCTCTGATGACTAGTGATGTGGAGCATCTTTTCATGTGCCAGTTGGCCATCTGAATTTCCTCTTTGGAGAAGTGTCTATTTAGCTCCTCTGCCCATTTTTTAATTGGCTTATTTGCTTTTTGTTTGTTGAGGTGTGTGAGCTCTTTATGTAATTTGGATGTCAGTCTTGCCACTGGATTTAACTGAGCCCTTCCTTATGTGTAACAGATTAATCTGCTAATTTGTTGTTGTTTTTCTGTATGTAGTTTAGTAAAAACATCATAACTTTAGAGGCAGGACTCATATTTTAGAATTCTATATAAAAATTAGACACATCAGCTCTTGCTCTCCTATTGCAGCAGAGTGAAATAGTATTTTTATGTCATTCTCATTTTCAGTTAAAAAAGTAAATTCCCCTAAAAAGCATCCTTTGAAAACATCTGAATGTAAGCTCAGATCTTGGGGGCAACACAATCCTGTCGATCAAGTGTGAACCTTTTGTTCAGCTCTTCCCCCAGCATTGCTCAGGTGGATGAACATGGGAATTCACCCTTGTGAGGAGCTGCTGAAGTAGCTGCTGTGATGTGAACTCTCTCACCCCCTGAGTGGAGCTTCCTCAGAGCGGGTACCCCCTGGGGAGGACGAGAGTGCATGGAGGAAGTGAGTGGCCCTTCCTCCGCCTCTCAGGGAGGTGTCTTCTGGGTATGCCACCGAGTGCCACCTGTTGTCAGACTCACACCTCCGTTCCAGTGCTGTGTGTAGGGAGGACAGAGGTTATTTTTAGAAGTTCCAATAATGCAATATATTGCACTTAAGCAATTAGCACATGTCAAAAAACCCACTTCCAAAAAAATATCTGGACACTAAATCTTATACAACTGCTTACCAAAACATTTTTTTCCTTGAGTCATTTAAACTGAGTCGATAGCATTAGGTTTCTACACATAAAATTCTGTGTATAAATTTCCTAAGATTTAGATATATTAACTGTTGGTGTAAGTTTTCAGTGTTTTCTCATCTTTATCCTTTGGGTTTATCTGGATTGGTATCTTGGGACTCTTGGAGAGTTTATGAACATGGTTGAATCATATTTGCTAATATTCTAAATAATTGTTTAGCTTTACCTCTAGTCCATCTTAACTGGCACAATAAAATACCATTTATTATAATGTAGTGAAATGAGAATTTTATGGTCCATAAAATTGTTTGCAAGTATCTCTGCAAGGCATTGTCTTTGGCCTTGCCACTTCACTTTTGATAAAAATTATTCTATCTTCAAGGACAATGTAATGTTTTACTGGCATGTGTCATACTGTAATTTTTTACCTCGTGATCTTTTTGGCTTACCCATATATTCTGAGAAACTGATTGTCAACACATAGTTTAGATTTTTTAAAGCTGTTAACAGGCATTTTATCAGCTTTTTGTAATATTTTTTATATAGCCTTAGAGGGCTCAGTTGAAACTTTGGATGGATTTTTTTTCTAAATTAGCTAAAAAAAAAAAATATTCAAATATGTCAAAACTAAAAATGACTGACCAGATTGACAGGACAGATTACATATATAATGTATGTTTGCTTACATTTTTGATTCACATGTGATGAAAAATGATTTGAATTGAATCTCAGCTGAATTTCACAGATGGTTACCATTTTATTTTATGCACAAGGGATTGTACTTCCCCATGAGGTGGAAAGATGTTTTTTATTTTTATTGCATTTTTCCCTTTTGTAGTCACCCATGAATTTTGTTCTGTTAGAGAAATTTTCATGAAACTGTAGCTGTTGCTAAAGTAATCTTTTTCCTTTGTTTCACTATTAATATTATTATTGGTTTTTGCTGTTCTTAAGATGGAAAGTTACCTAGACCTTAGCTGGTACACAGAATGTGCAATGCATGTATTTTCTGCCTAAAGGCTTCAGAGTTATCTTTACTAAAAAACAGGAGGATGGTCCAGAGAGAATTTCAGAAGATGACTTTTTTCCCCAGTACATGAAAAATATTTCTTGATGAACTAGATGTTAAAGTAATGCCAAGCACATAATTGGAACTCAGTAAACATTGTTTTTTAAAAGTTGGTAGTGAAAACACTCAGAATGTTTAAGGAATCAATTTTCTAATTAAATATTTTTAAAGAAAATAAGTTATTTTATATAGCAAAACATACTGACACTGACATTTTGTATTATACTGAGAAGATACCATTTTAAAAAAGTTTTTATATTAAATTTGCAGTCTTACAAAACGTATCTTTACATAACTGTATAGAATTTTTTTTTCTTGTCAGGACTAATTATTTTTATGTATTTGTTAGTGGCTATGTCTTTTTATGTATTTGCCAGTAGCTCTTTTCATTTGCTAAGTAGCTATGCTGTATCAGCAAATAATCAATTCTCTGTCAACAAGCAAACCATTTACTTGGTTGCATTTATGTAGGTAAAATATTTGTTCTTAGACAAAAGTATTTTAGTGTGATGCCTTTTAAAAAATGAAACAAGCATTTCAGTTGTGTGACTGAAATGTTTCCTTCTTAACATACATGAGCATTTAAATGTTATTTCCAGTTTGTTTTATATGTGTTGGATAGAAACACTGCAGCTAACAAAAATATTTTAGCTGGTCAGTAGTTAAATATTTAGAAGATTCTTTCTGGGTAAAATATTTTAAAGCCATTTTAATACATTCTGAGGGATATTATACCAAGAGTTTGAATCTCCCAGTACACTGAATAACTTTTAGTCACATGGTCATGCTAAGTAGACTATCTAATAAGATGATAAATTCTATATTGCTTCATTTGGCTATAAAATGAAAGCATCATGTGCTAAAATATTTATAACCATTAGATAATTAAGAGATGAGTTTAAGTAAAAGATAATAGCAACTGTTGTCCCTGTGAAACTTTCTTGTACAGAATCACACATTTTCATAACAATCAAAATCTGACATCTTGTTAGAGCAAAAGGATAGGAGGATATCAGTGTTTTCATAAAACCAGGGTTTGCTTATAGTGTAAGATGGTATGGACTGAACTTAACCAGCTTATAATACAATTTTCATTTTATTTTAGACATATTTTGCATGATATAAAAATATTGATCACAGTGAGCTTTACCAATTGTTATTGCTATAAAAATGAATGCAGAAACAATATTTTTAGTGGAAATAAATTATATAGTCATTTTTTTTTAAATCAGAAGAGAAACACCTCGATTGTATGGTCATTGGCAGAAAACCAGTCTTTAAAAGAGGTCTTTGGCAGGTAAGCCCCAGTCCATATCTGTAAAATTACCCACATGGTTCAGGAAGGACTGCCTCTGGTCTTTGTTACCATGGTCCCACAAAGGTCTCTCTGTTCATAGACAGTTCTAAACAGTGGCAACAGTTCTCCATGATAGAAAAACGATGAGCTGGAAAATAGTACAGTCTTAGTTCATATGTGGTCTTTTCCAGTATGAGGGGACACAGCGACATACTTCTTCACTAAATGAAAGTCCCTGCTCACAGTGCTTCAGTCGGTTTGTACATGGTCTTCTGTAACAACTAGGAAAATGAAGAGGAATACACTTTGTTAAAGACCAAGGCAGTACATTTATTATGCTACAAATGCACATATGTGATTTTCTAAATTTAAACCTAGAACAGAGCTACTCATTTTATCATAAAATTGCTCTCAGGTTTATATATTGTTGAAGTTTGTGCTTAGAATTACAAAATTTAGGAGCAACAGAAAAATCTTTAAGTCTAGCTTGCTTTTATAGCAAATGGGAGAATGAGATGCTTATAAGCATTAGTTCTTTTGAAGTGCTGTCTGCTTCGTGGATAAAAGTAACAAAACATATTTGGAAAGTGAATGTTTAAGGTCTGCCAATTTAGTGTGATTGCAGAGCATTGCAGAATTCACAGTCTGGGACTTGTAGGGAACCCAGACTGCGGCAGTGAAGCCCAGCCGTTTGCCAGGACTGTGGTCCTCAGTGAAGAGCCCCACCCTCGCTCTTGTCTCTCTGCTGGGCTCCATGTGAAAGAAATGGGGTCTGGGGAAAGGGAGGAGGGGGACAGTACTCACTGTGGGGCTCCCTCTCCTCCCACCCTAGGCTTCAGTTTCTAGTAGTGGTGAAAGTACAAAAGATCAAGCAGCCAATAATGTTAGCAGCCCTGTTGCTCCCAGGAATCAGAGCCACCTTTGGAGTGTTTGCAGTGTGAGTGCCTAATGTGTGAATAGGTGTCCAGGAGAAATGCAAGATGACCTGACGTGGAAATCAAAGGAGCATTACAGAGGGGCTCTAAATATAATTTTGGAACTCCATTTCTTGACCTCTCGAAAAGAAAGCTCATCTAGTTAAAACATTACTTTTTTACTTCTAAATACAAATGAATTATTATAAGACCACTGGTATTCCTTTATGAAGAAGATACAATTCTCATTGATCAATGGAAGTTGCTGATTAAGGCACTGAACCAAAGAATATGTATTTTGCCCCCCATACTTTAGGAATAAATATTAAGAGAAAATGAGGAGTACGTATTTTTTCAAAGTATGAACCTATCTTTTTTTTTGTTTTAATATATGCATAAAACCTGGAATACGTACACTTAGAAAAACGAACATAGGGAGAGTTTCAGTAAATGGAAAGTCTTCATGAAATGGTATATACTATTAGATATAAATGATAGGAACCTTTATTACTAAGTTAATATAGAATTCTGTAGAAAATTATGATGACTGGTTAGTCTTATATAAATATAAACATTTCAGGTTTTTCAGTATATACAAGGTTCATCCAGAGGTATTCAATTAAAAAATGGTTTAGTAATATTTAATAAGGTTTAGTATCTATATATTCTTTTGCACTTTAAAAATATATTTCTTGTAATTAGGGACATGCAAGTAAAATTGGAATATAGTTATTACTGAAAATAATTTAAAGAGGAAACAAAAGGATCCCTGTAAGTTATTCTGAAACAATAATGGAGAAAAAATATTTTCATCAGTGAGATACTAGATTCACTGAAGTCTCCTTACAATGTAGTTAAAATATTAGTGTGGATGGATCATCAGAAATATAAAATAAAAGGGGAACACAAAAACTCTTGAGAATCAAAAGGATGAACACCGTTAGTGAGAAAAAATATTGATGAACATTAATGCAAATATAAAATTGTAAATAAATGAAATATAAGTTTTAAGTCATGGGAATACCTGTCTTGTTGAAAAGGCATTATCACCATCCTTACAGAGTGGGCTGAAAAGAGGACCCCGTGAAGGTGAGGCAGAACAGATGTGCGAGAACTAAAAGGACAACCAGGGGAGTACGGCCAAAAACAAAGAGCAGCACTTAAAAAAAAAACTAGAGGAAGGACAGGAGATGCGGAGACCGACGTGTCCACTGGATTTGGCAATTAAGAGTCTGCTGATACCTTACGCTGAACTTTATCATGAGTTTGTGGGCATTAGCCAGATACAGGAGGTGGAATAAATGAGAGATGAGAGGTGAACACAAATGCCAAACACCTAGTGTTAGAAAACTCTGAAGACAAGGATAGAGCGTGGTTGCTCAAGTATGCTCAGCATCACAGTAAAATGCTAAGAAAACAGAAGAAATTTGGGGACTTTTATAAATTGAGGGAAAAGGAAGATAGAGTTGCAGATGCCAAGGACATGGAAGAGAGAAGGCGTAACTGGGACAATGTTGAACGTACGTGGGAAGAAATGTCAGAAGCTCAGATCTGTCTTAATTGTAGACCACCTCATTCTCAGATTAAAGAAGTTTAGGGATTACCACTGAAAGTGAGTTTAACAGCTTTATTTTTTTTTTCTTGGTGAACAACAGGTCAAATCAAGGTTTAAGGAATCAGTCTTGAATAATCTTTAACAACATACTAATTTACTTCTCTAATTCTATTAAATGCTTATTTTTTATTTCCAGATATAATCCTACAATAAATGGTACTACTCTATGCTTTGTGAATTCTGCACAGAATTTTCTGCACTTAGAACTGGTGTCCTAACGTCATCTGACGGTATCATGCTTTTTGGTGGGGGCAGTGGTGCATTGCCTGGATGTATTTTGAAAATCCTTCACAGGCGACTTCTGTCTCCCAGCTGTGTTAAGCACCACTACCCAGCCTTTGGGACTGGGATTTAGAGTACATTCTGAGCTTAGATCTGATTTTGGGGGTACCTCTCCTATCCTGCCTTTTGGGGGAGCACACACAGCCTCATGAAAGGTTCTCATCAGTTAAAAAATATCAGAATTCTGTCTTCCAGAATTTACTAGTCTCCTTCTAACAAGCAAAGGCTATTTTGGTTGAGAAAACTGCTTTTGGTTTAGAAACTATTTCCAATAACAGAAATGAATACTATTTATGAAGATTTCTTACCTGCATGTTTGATGTTGAAACTTCTTTCCTTTTAGGAAGCATTTCTGTGAATTTTCTGTACATTCACAGACACATTTTCCAGGGTTTAGGGGTTGATTTCTTGGGCAGGTTCGTTTACATACACACTGGCATGTGTTTTCATCAAATTCTCTGTTGGCCCCACATGACTTGGGGAAAAGTTTGTTTTTACAGACACACTGGCATGAGTTTCTGTCTAGTTCTTTGTGGGGTCCACAGCTGGAGGGCTGCAGCCCCCTTCTGCAGACACATTGACAGGTGTCTTCATCCAGCTCCTTGCTGGGTCCACAGATGTCAGGGAATCCATCTGCAGAGTCTAGACAAACACAGGCAGACGTCTTTACTGCACCTTACTGGGTTCTGGGTATGGTATGAAACTTAGATGTATTTACAGTGTTTTCCTTTTTCTGTTTCTCATTAAAGGGTTGTGTATAAACGGGGACATTCTTCCTTTACAAAGAAGTGCCTAATAATACCAATGCAAAGTAGAAAATGACCTGTTTTGTAGTCACTTATTTCAAAGTCGGTAATCTGAATATTGTACATGTGATTTTAATATTAAAATACTTGTTAATCAAATAGAGACCCTTGGCATTTAGTCTTTAAAATGCCATTCTGCTTACCGTCTCCAGCACTAGAAGAAAAAATAAGATCTTGCTTAGCCAGGCACCTGCAGATGTGATCATTCCATATGTGATCTGTGGGACAGGTCTTGTTTGCAGCCTGGCACCTTCGGAGAGACACACGGGTTAGCAATAATGTAACAGGTAGAATGGATCATCTCTTTTCTCCCCCTGTATTATAAAATCAGTATATGTGTGTAAAAAAGCTTCAAAATGATGTAAGGGTATATGAAACATGACAGTTCCCTCTTAAACCATCCCACCCACATGTGCTGTCAAATTTGAATCCCAGAGGTGAACACTGTTAGTGATACGGGTCTTGGCTCACTCCAGACTTTTAGCTTTTTAAGGCAAATCCATCTACTTGTATAGTCACATAGTGTTTTAGTTTGTGCAAAAATGGGATAAACCTTTTATATTACTCTGAAATTTCTTTTTTCCACTGAACAATATATTATTGGACATATGTATATGTCATTTTATCAAGTTCTCCATTCTTTTTAGTGGTTGCAGAATAGTCCATAAAATCGATGTGCTATAATTTATTTTATTAAGCTGTTGAAGTTCCTTCCACTTTTTGGCTTTTCAAACAATTCTACAGGAAACATCCTTGTACATGTACCTTCACTGACTTATTTCTGAAGCACAGACACCCATAACTGTAAAGGACCCAATAATGCAAAATTCACACTCACACTCCACTGTCAAGGAATATGAGTTTCTGTTTTTCTTCCCTCCCTCCCTTTCTTCCTCATTCCCCTTCTCCCTTCCTTGCATCTTCCTTATTTATCTTAATAAAAATGATAAACATATGGACTTCAGTCAGGTTCACCAATTGTTCCTTTGATGCTCCAGTCATGTCCCACTGTTGGCTAATTGGGACCCTTCCTGTTGGCGTCTATACAACGTGACCCCTTCATTTAGACTGTTTCTCTGCTTTCTGGAGTGAATGGATATCACAGGATCATCTTGTCCATTTTCTCCTCCACACCAGAATCAGCCATTCCTTCCAGGAGCCCTAATTCTTTTTGTTGGAAAATGGCATTTAAAAGCTGCCATTTGGAATTAGGTGTGTTCTATGCCATCAGATTACATTACCTCTAGACCTTTTTAGGGGGAGAGCTAGATAATGCGGGTATATCCCACCAACTGTCTCCCTGGTTAATGTTTACTTGTCAAAAGGATTGGTAGCTTTTAATGTCCTAACTTACAGAGTATACATAAACCTCTCACTATCTCATTTTCCAGCTGATGTTAATAATGTAAGGCCAGTATCTATTTACATCCTTCACACTAAATATTGCAAACAACATTAGAAGTCTTCACAAGTGCACTGAGTGTAAACTAACAGGCCATGAGCTTTGGACATTGCTGGGAAGAGTTCACAGTCACACTCAGTGTGGTGACACAGTGTTACACCTTTCTTTCAAAAATAGCCTGACTTCTCTTACAGCATCATAGTAAGAAAAATTTTAAATTAAGGTATTATTGATATACACTCTTATGAAGGTTTCACAAGAAAAAAAATGTGGTTACTACACTCACCCATATTATCGTGTCCCCCCATAACCATTGCAGTCACTGCCCATCGGTAGTAAGATGCCACAAAGTCACTATTCATAGCAAGGAATTTTTGAACAGACGTATAAGCACATCTCCATTTTGTAACCATTTATTCTTTGACCACCACCTCTGGGAATTTGTTAAAGCTTTCCCATCTACATGTCTCTACAGCAGCTCTAGGACTCAGAAAATCTCTATTCATTCCTTTCCCTAAACTGCCCCTGGTCTCTCATCCACACCATCACCATTTGCAAATCGCAATGACTGCCTTCATCTCATGCCCTTCTCCTTTCTTAACTTTCTTCAAAGGTCATGTGTCCTTTAGCTTGGTGAAAATAGTCTATTATGGGATATTTCCTTGAATTTATTTTTGATTTTTTAACAAGGTTTTGATTGTTGTGTATTATTTGCTATACCATATCATAAGCTAATAATTTCTCATACAGCTTTCAAGTAGTCCATGTAACCACATACAAAACAATCCTATGTTAATACTGTAATACCTGATGATCAAGGAATTTTGCATCCTATTATGATAGTGTGTTACTTTTCTACAGATATTATTGTCTTTTAAGTTATTTTGTAGGTAATTGGTTATGTTTGGGGTTTACCTACAATACTTTGTGAAGTATTTGTGATGTTTCATTTTGATTTTGTCAAGTTTAACCAAATCACATTGATGATTATTTTTAATAAATGTCAACATTGTTATTCCAAACCTACCAGTTATTTTCTAAAAAATTTTACTAGACTTTTGTTTTTTTAAGCAGTATTAGGTTTTCAGAAAAACTGACCAGAGAGTACCAAGAGTTCCCATGTAGCCCTTTACCCCGTGTCCTAGTTTGCTCTGTTATTAACATCTTGTATTAGTGTGGTACATTGGGTACAACTGATGGGCCAATATTGGTATGTTATTAACTAAAATGCACAGCTTATATTAGGGTCTTTTTCTTGTATATTGTATGGATTTGGACAAATATTTAATGACATGCATCCACCATTATAGTATCATATGAATGTTTCACTATCCCCAAAGTCCCCCGTGCTTCCTCTCTGCAGCCCTACCTCCTTCCCTGGCACCAACCAGTCATTCTGGTGTCATATCAGCACTCTGAGGCCCTCAACACATGTTCTTTTGTTGTCATTGTCTTGTTTTTGTTTTCCTCTCAATGAAATATGGCTGTGGTAAGACAATGAGACCGGTGGGTATTGTTGAGGGACGTTTTTACTGAATTTCTTGTTACTTACCTTTATTGATTCTTTGTTCTAATTCTGTTAAATTGAACTAAATATAGAAATAACCAATAAGCTGATACAGTAACTACTAGATTTCCATGATTTCAGCCTACCATACTTCTGTCAACCTTGTGTATCCAAGCGTATTAAAAGAAAAAAGAGGAAAACCCAGGCTTCTAGACTTATCCCCCTTCATCCCATGCTGCAGTGCTCCAGTTCTGGTGGTCATCTGACTCAAAAATAAGCAGTCCTGCACTTGGCTAGCCAATTGGTGTCCACAGAGTGCGGCTCAGGTTTTATGTCCAGGTCCCAGACAGTGGCTAGGCTTTTGTATATGACAGATAACTGCTTTACAAGAATCATTTATATTCACACAAAAAGAGAAAAATTAGATTTGTAAGCCTAATTTTTATATTAATGTAACTATTTCATCAATAATTAAATTATTGAGTCTGGAAATATAGCTAAAACCATGGAATTTTCAATTTTCAGTCCTGATTACCATCTACTCCTTTTATATCCTAACAAACCCCAGCTCTGTCACTGTTTTTCCAGTCAGTAGCCTAACAGAACACAAGCAAACACTAATATAAAAACGTAGAAGCACAAATTAGTGTGAAATCAATGAAAATACATACAAGGTAAGATAAGCATATGCATTTTATTTAGATGTATTTCTGTTAAACATGTTCCTTTTTAAGATAACTTATATATAGCCTTAAAATGAATATAATTCTGATTTCTATCCATAGTATTGAAGAAGTTAAAGTTACTTAAGAACATTGATATGCAGTCTTTTTTTCCTTAACCTCTGTCTATCCAATAATAGCCATTATTGCAAAAATGTAAGCAATCAACAACTGTGCAGATAGTCAAGTGTATTCAAGGACCATGTGTGATGAACTCAAGATGAACACAATAATCAAGGACTTTTTGGAATAGAACTGTTGAAACATTTTTCCCAAGGCTCTGGGGCCCTGAGAGGAAAAGATAGTTACTAATTCAAAATTATAGTTCATAAAAGGGGTCTTTTTCTTGGCTTTTCAAAAACCCATTTTATTGAGGAATAATTTGCATACAGTAAAATGCTCCTATTTTAATTTCATTGCCTTTTTACAAATTTATGCACCCATGTAACTGCCACCACAGCCAAAGGACAGAACATTTCCATCAGTCCCAAAGGCTCCCTGTGCCCCTCCCCAGTCAGTGCCCACTGCCGGCGTCTTCAGGCGGCTACTGCACTGCTCCCTCTCAGTCCAGATTGTTTGTCTTTTCTAGGGGTTCATGTAAATTGAATTCCATAATATATATTTCCATCTAGTTTCTTTCATTCAGCTTAATATTTCTGAGATGCATTCATGTTGTGTGTAGCCACAGTTCATTCTTTTCATATTGCTCAGTAAAATTTCACTGTATGGGTACATTACAATCTGTTTATGCATTCACCTCTGTTGGACGTTGGTGGGGAGGGGTTATAATAAAAATGGTGTGTAGCGCTATGATAAAGGGAACTATTTCAAAATAATACATTGTTTTACAGTTATATATGGCCATATAACTACATGTAAATTTACATAGTTATCTACTTTAAAACTATACTTTATACACACACACACATGGATATTACATGTATACATTCTTATGTCTGTACTGGCTTGGAATATAAAATACTTTCTTATTGTAAGTAATGGTAAAAACACTGAAAACATAGAGAGACAAGGAGATGAATTAGACATGAATCTTAGGGATAACAGTAAATCTGCCTTTAATGTCTATCTCTTACAAGCCAGACCCTGTGCTGAGCCCCACATAAGCTTTCAGTATTGTGCTCAATCCTCTTTACATCTTTACATTTCTATACTGTATGAGCAGCTGAGGTCCAGGGATGTGAAATACCCCATCTTAGAAGGCCAAGTGGTGCACACCTGGATTCAGGTCCAGACCTGCTGGCCCTGTGCTCTCATTTTTTATCTTGTCTTGGCTTCCATGTTGTATACTAGTTGTATGAATATGTTATGATGAAAATACGAGTAAAACATGCAAGTGCTACAAGATACCTACGGATAACTAAGTTCTCTTATACCACGAGCATTAGTTGATCATTGCAGCATATTGTTAGCCCCCACCTCTGGAGAGTGATTTCTCCCTCATCTGTAAATCACGCTGATACTGTGACCAACTTTGTAGATGATCTTTTTGAGGCTTAAAATTGACAATATATATAAAGGGCAGAAAGTACATTAATGGCTCAATTACTTTCAAGTACTTTTAGCTGGATATTATAGAGAAAATAAACCTACTTGAAATGTTCTCACACTCCAGTTTCACATGTCACATTGACATAGCCCTGTAAACCCATGCAAGGACAAAGTCAATACAGTAATAGCTGTGGGCTTTCAAGAAGCAAAGGTAGCCAAGATATTAAGGTAAGACAAATGCAAGAGAAAGACCTTTACTTGAACTCTGAGAAGTGGATAGGGCTTTGGAAAGGCAGAAAAGAAAGGAAGTCTGTTTTAATCAGGGCCAGAATAGAAACAAGATTCAGAACAGGAAATGAGCTTGGTGTTGAGGAAATCAGACTTTGTGAATAATCGGAAGCAAACAAGAGAGGAAGCTGACACCAGTACAGGGAGGTGAGAAATTTGTGGTCAATTCTGCAAGTGGCTGTAAGCCACTGATAGTTTCTGGGCGCGTGAATGAAGTGATGCCTTTTAAAGTTTACTTGTGACGATATACAAGAGTTGAGAAAGAGTCAATACAAGAAAACTAGTATTGACACCACTGAATTAAATCAGACGTGAATGCAGAGTGAAGTGGATGGAAATTAAATACAAGTTTAGGTTACAGCATTTTATCTCCCCTCTCTCCCAAAATACCAGAAACAGAAGTAATTAATGACAACTGTGTGATTTCAAGGCTTCAAAGGGTACCAGAGAACATTGCTGTGAACAATATATAAGTATGGGATTTAAAATGTCTGAATAAAGGGATTTAGTTTTGTATCTATTATATCTAATACAGTTATAAATAGCAATATAAAGTAGATTTAGGTACAATAGTATAAGTCAGTCTTGAATTATAACTTTGGAAAACAGAGATAACTTTGGAAGCACAGAGATATGCCTGAAATATTCAGGATGGATGAGTTGCCAAGGGAGGCAGGTGAACAGAGCCCTCGAGCTGCATGAAACAGATAGAAACATCTGGTGGTGGTCTCTCCACATGTATTAGCATGAATTTATTCACAGATGCCTGTGATCTTTTCATTCTCACATCAAGGAGAACAGATCTCTGTTAAATTTGGCTGTCCTTGAGTTTTTCCTAAAGTGTCCCTGGAAAGAAAGATAAGACCTCCTATCTGACACACTAAGTAAAGTGGCACAGAGAATCGATTGGGAAAACTGCTATTAGCATATCATATTTATTGTCAAGTTTCCTAAAATGCAAGGTTAAAAAATTTTTTTTGCAATATGTATGTGTATTTATATTTCTGTCCATCTGTTTATTTATGCTATTGTTACAAATGTTGGAGTTAATGCAAGTTTTATTCATATGCATATTCCACAAACACTGGATACCCTGAAGAACAAAGACCTGCATCCTCATTCTGGGCAGAAAGTAACAGTTCCTAGGGCTTAGATGGCAGTGTATAACGATTCATTATAAACTATTCACAGAATCAACACTTGGTGTTCTCTTCAGGTCCAACTATATGGTGAAATAAAGCATATGTTGCCATATACCAAACTAAAAATCTGGATGGGAAGAAAATCTGAATAACAAATGTTACTTTGAATGTTAACTTGAAGGTAAATTAAGAGAAAATTTTTTCAAGAAATTAGTATTTCAAAATTCAATCCTTGCTGAAATAAAAAATATCAGTATATATAAAACAAAAAAATTGAGATATGTACTTTCTGTTGTGGAGCATAAGTCTTATTAAGGCTTAAATATTTTTCGCTGTAACATCATTTTTGAGTCTGCGCAGCTGACTTCATGAATGTCATATCAATTTTAGGCTGTTACTGTTAGTATGAATACTGGAAGGATGTGTATTATGCCATAGCAATATTTCTTTTAGATTGTGAACTTCTTTGTCTATAAAATGAGCTTCCCTGTTCAGTTTAATTTTATTTTCATGGTGCACTATTAAATTTGTCTTCTATTTTGATGCAAAGTATATTACAGCAAATTACACAATTCTTTTAATGAACTATATTTCCTTTAGAATTTTATATTAGTAGAAGATGTAGAAAAAATAGATTGAATTCATACTCACTGTGGTAGTGTTGCTGGCAGGGAACGTCTAATAATTGAATGAACTTGTCTGTAAACATCCAGTTTAGACATGCATCGGCAGGAAGTGTGATTGGCAAAACTGATTGTTACTGGTTTGGGGCCTTGAGAGAGAGGCACTGTAATTTCAAACAACTACAAAGAAGGGACAAAAATAAGAAAAAATTATACAGATTGCTAGAAAGCATTTTTATGGCAAATGTTGGAGTCCAAAAAAGAGTGGGGTTAACTCTGTATGATAGGCAGTGCTGCATAGTATGTGCTGGACATTGAAGTTTTTGTGATTACAATGTGAAAACTGTTTTGTTTCTAATGAGTATCTTTTATCAGAATAATAATAGACCATATGCTTATCTCATGCCACTGTTATAAAGCATATTAGAACTTTGATAACCAACTAATGATTACAGAGCAGAGATGTACTTGATCAGTGTGTTCCAGGGAAAGTATTTCAGAGTCTTAGATTATCCCAGGGGTTTAAAAAGTGGCCCAGCTATAAATACATTTTTGATGTAAGAGCAAAGCTAATAGCCACACAACATAGGTATGTTTGCTTAAGTCCTGTTTTATGTAAACTGAATTCATAGACCTAAAATACATAGATGTAAAATTGACTTCTATTCTGAATTAAATTTCCACCTCAAAGTAGCTTTACATTGGTTGAGACACCTTATAAATTTAATATGTTTAAAAGAAAAACACACACATTCATTACTTAATAAAGCTTTGTTTCTGCTATCTTGGCAAAGGCATTATGAAAATAATAAGCTTAAAATACGATATGATATATGATTATGAGTTTCAAATTTAGCTTATAAAGTCTCATTCTGAATGCCTTATTTATGGAGAACTTCAGTTATCCTCTTCCTTCTCCAAAACAGTGTTTTAAATTAAATATGCAAATAAGTTAATGATTAAGTAGAAACAAAGTAGATTTAAGTTCCTCAAGTTCTTGAAATCTAATTATCAGTAATAATGGTAGAAGTGAAATACTGGCCATTACCAGATTGATAAGATCAATTTAACTGTAGTTGGACCTTGTGTTATCTGTGTCTTTTGGCAATCTGAGCAGTGCTGAAAAAGATAGATCCTCCAGAGCCTGTGATTCCACCCCTTGCTATTATTTCATGACAAAAGATGAAGATCATTAAAAATATTTAGGAAGTGCAATTGGAGTTTTATTGAACTGAATTTTGAAGAATGAAATACAGACATACCTAAAATATAAAATGCACATTTTGTTCATTTGAAATGTATTCATTATATATTCAATTACAAATTCAGCAACTTTCTTAGCATAAGTGCCTTAGGAGGAAAGGGCACAGGATCACACCCAGACAGGGCATTTTTATTAGCAACCCTGCTTTTAAGTTGTGTGAACTAAGAAGTCATTTTACTTCTTTAAGCTATATATTTCTTTAGAAATCAGTAAACTGAGGATAACATTTGATCCATTACTTCATGGGACTGTTATAAAAATTATAGAAGCTAACATACATAAATGTGATACATAAATTGAGTATGGATGTGAGTATTTATTATTAGTTGCATATAATACCAAGTGTCTAGATTTTCTCAATACTATCCATTCTAGATAGAAAATCTCAACATATGGCTTCAGTGAATCCCAGTATTATGTTTTTAATCAGTTTCTTCTCTAAAGACATTTGTTTTTGCAGTTTGGATGGAACCTTTTATTAGGTGAAATGTCACATTGGTAGAAATTCTTTTCACTATGTATAACTATTTTAAGAGGATTAATTCTGCAGTGTCTATGTACACTACAGTTTTTTGACTTCTTATGACATCTTTGGGCCCTACATTAAGATATAACATTATGGAAGAAATGTAAATAGCTTAGAAAATACACAATTTGTAATAATAGCTTAATTTTTTATTTACATAGTTTATGAATTCTTTATTTAAACTAACAGTGAAAATGGCAGGAAGATGTACAGGTCAGTTCACAAAACTTAAGAATTTGTCTAATAGGCAGTTAGATATGTGTGTGTAGAGTTTAGGAGAGTCATTTAAAAATCACCAGTATTAAAGTTACAATTGAAGTCTTGGACATTGATGAGGTTACGTGGTAAGATAAAGTGAAAAGATAAAGTGTCTAATAAAGAAACTTGGGAGCAAATACACTTAAGTGGTGAAAAAAAGACTGATAAAATAGTATGTATGTCTGGGGAGAATCCTGGATGTCATGAAGATGGAGAACAGAGGGGTATTGTTAAACCAAGGGAAGCCAAAGAGAGGAGAGCTTTAAAAGGTGTGCGGGGTCACAGGGTCAGATGTCTCAGAGAAATCCTGTATGGTAAGGATGGAGTGGGGACGACTGGGTACCAAGAGCAGCTCTCAGGGCTGTGGCCAGGCGGGGGCTGGAGGACAGGAGCTGGGGAGATGGGAGACTGGAGGGAGAAGGGTCAGGGGGCTCAGGCCACAGGACCATTTTAGCTTACCAAATGCATGTAATCATTGTGGGTTTGGCATTGTCTCAAGTGACAAGGCAGAGCAGAGCCTGGCAGGGAAGGAAAGGCCCTCTGAGATGGCAGCTCCTGCAGAGGAGGTGCAGATGTGTTCCCACCCTCACCTCCTCAGCAGCCGCCCCACTCTCAGTGGTGGCCGCTGTTCCGGATTACACCCTGGTACGTTTCCCAAGGGGAAAAAGCACCGTGAGCCACCCTGGGTAGACTTCAGCCAGCCCTGGGTGGGTAATGTCCATCATCAGGACCTGCCATAAGTACCAAGTGTATATTTAGGAACACGGGCTTTGAAAAATGTTCTAGTGAGATGGAGAACAGTTCAATGTACATTAAAAAAGCATCTTCCTGGAAAAATAAGCCCAGCTCCATACTTTTAAAGGGTGGAAGAGATTTGTGTTGGTGAATACACTGACCAAAGGGATAAAGGGACAGGTAGAAAGGCATCAAAAGAAATAATTTCTTAAGAAACTTTATTCCTGTAAGTTTTGAGTCTTTCATAGGCATTAAAACTCTAGTACAATTTGAGTGAAGAGTTTACTTACAGTTTAACTAATTAAAGGGAAACAAAATTTTAAAAATTGATGTTTTATTTCTCTAGTTTGAGTCAAATAGGCAATTGGCCAGCTGAATTCAGTTAATTTGATCAAAAAGAATGAGTAGTCTGAAAAGTTAAAATAAAAAAAACCCCTTTCTTTCTCTTGAAACACATCTACTTCCCAATTTAAACCTAAGCTTTTCATGTAGTTCTTTAATTCTGTATTTGACTATCAGTATGGAAAAATTTTAAGGGTCTAGAGAAAAATGCCTTAAAACAATATTAAAAGTAGGAAGATTCTTGATAATTAAGTTTCACTTATCTGTCAACTTCAGAAGAATTAGAAACATCTCCTGGGTGTATGATCTGCATTAAGACATAATTATACCTATTGTAACTCTTGTCATACATTGAAGGGGCCTCTTTCATTTTCCAATTTCTCTCTGCACTAATCTTGTGTAACTTACTTTGAACTAAAAATGATCACATTATAAATTCACATGTCCCCCTCCCAAAATAAATATACTTTCAAATAACTGACAACTTCCCTCTTCTACTAGAGATAGATAGAAGAATAACCAAAAGCTTAGTCTTAGAAATAGACAGACATTAATTAGAGTTTGTGCCTACAATTTACTCCTTCTATGACTTGGAAAAATGACCTAACTTCCCTTAGTCTCCATTTCATCATCTATAACATAGGGGCAATAATTCATGGCAGTATTGTCTGGGTGATGAAGGTGATTCTCAAAGTCAGAGGAATTACAAAACTTCTTATTTAAAAAAATTTTTTCCTTGTTTAGTTTTCAGTAATTTATTTATTGAGAACCTATAAGATGCAAAATGTCTTGCTAGACTCTCAAGGTAATAGCCACAGATCAGTGACTTTAGCCCTTATGCAACTTAATAGTTAAACAAATTGAACAATGAGAGTGAATTAGAAAAAACTATATATATATATATATATATATATATATATATTATATATACACACACATATATAATGATACTATGTTAGAATTTTTAAAATATCAAATAGTTTAACACAAATGCTATAGTGAGCAAGAACTTGCAGCCTAACTCTTGTGAAACCTATGCTTGCCATAATACAAAGATTTGAACCAACACAGTCCATTTTCTCTCAAGAGTCAAGGTCTATTCAAACACATCAGTATTGAAATATAAGTAGTTTCTTTATATTTTAATAACAAGAATCCTTGTACTTTCATTAGACTGTTTTATCCTTTAATGTGCACACAGAAGGATTTAAGCTCATATAGTAAAACATTTATGTACTATGTTCAGCATTAGCTAATTAATAATTCCATATATATGTGTGTACTTAGTCAATACTAATTGATGATGGCAATTAAAATTTGGTATTTTGAACATGATAGTTCTAAAACAGTTTTATGTTATAAAGAGAATTGTTCTTGAACAATGTAATTTAGGATCTAAATAATAATAAAATTCATTATGGAGACTGATGCTATACAGTATATGCCTATTAAAAGAGTTGCTGGTTTTAGAGAACATTAAAACAACTTATATAAAATTGATACTTAAACAAGACTGGAAATTAAAAAAAAATCTGATTGTGTATTCTGTAAAACTGTAATAAACAAGAGGAAATGATAAGCATTTCCAACTAAGAGGTTCCCAGTTGTTATCTACTGGCATTCTTTAATAAGAATATTTAATAGTCAATTCTCACCAACAAGAATGGAGTTCAAAAAAGCCACTTTGTGAAACAATAGGTTGTTTACACTAGTATAGCAACAGTTGTAAAGCTATAATTCCTATTTCTACTTACATTGTAGGCTATTCAAGAATAAGGTGTAGAAAGTCCTTACTTAGAAGATCCTAGATTATAGGTCAGTACTAAATTTTAAAGGGATGTTTGTGTGGGTGCAAATATGAGACAAAATGATTCTTTTACAACATCTTTATGAGATTGAATTAGAAAAAATATATATATTATATATACACACACATGTATAATGATACTATGTTAGAATTTTTAAAATATTAAATAGTTTAACATAAATGCTAGAGTGAGCAAGAACTTGCACCTAACTCTTAGGAAACCTGTGCTTGCCATAATACAAAGATTTGAACCAACACAGTCCATTTTCTCTCAAGAGTCAAGGTCTATCCAAACACATCAGTATTGAAACATAAGTAGTTTCAAAAATATACCCAGTTTCTCTTCAGAGCTTAATATCTGACTACCATATTTAATTTAAATATTTCAACCTTGAGCCCATTAAATTAAGTATAGAAACAATATGTGGCATCTGGAGAGTATGGTGAATAATTGTAAAATCAGTTGGAAAAACCACACAACATTTAAAGAAATAATCCCTAAAAATGGGAAAAGGAAAAAACTGATGGTTTATTGTTAGCATATCAGCTGAGTATCTGCCAGCTATCAAGGGCCAATGGAAGTTAAATTGGGTCTGAGAAGAACACAGGGGAGCAGACCCTAACAGATTTACATCTTGTACTGAATTGGTTTTAACATACTTTTCTACATAAACTATCTATACAGAGCTACAATTAAAATTAAAATGCCAATTCTGGAGTTTTAGAAATACTAAATAAAATTTTCCAGCCCAGTACTTTGGGTTGGAAAAAAGTAGCATTTTAAATAGATGCATTAGTTTTTTACTTAAGGCAAATGTTATTCCTAAAGACACTTCTGATAATTGGTATTGATGTAGAGTTTTTTTTCCCACATCTGGATAAAACCTGATTTCCAGCAACTGTGTTTGCCAAACATCAATTAGCTAAAGATTCAAAACAAATCACATTCCATTTGTTGAATACATATGAATATAATAAATTAATCTTTCAGACTGCCAGTGTTCTGTTTAATTAATGGAAGAACTACCTCTGTCCAGAGTGCAAAATAATACTTCTATGTTCAATCCAGAGTTGCACGTCTTACTTAGGCTTTGATAAATTTGGTATAAAAGAAAATTTTAAGAAACATCAATTTAACTCATATTTATCTGGAATGTTTTTGCTAATATATATGCTCATATTATTTCTTTATAAAATAATTTAAAAACAGGATAGTTGTTTGTTGTTTAGATGGCAACATAGAATTTTAAATAATGCTGTGCATATATACCACAGTGCTGTGGAGATCTTGCTCCCAGACTGAGCAGGCACTAAGGAGCACAGACAGCAAACACTGTAGTTTCTTCAGCTCTAATCCCAAGATTTCCAAGGAAGCCCCATGGATTTAAGAGTTCTTCTTTTGCTCATTCCTACCTTTAGTAAAATTATATAAGTATAAATATTAACATTAAAATAACTTTTTAATCCAAATGTTTGGCTCAAAAATGAACATTTGGATTTTCTTCTACTTTTGTCAACAGTTTACATTCTGCAAAATTGACTTTCTACTTTCTGGTTATATCTCTTAAATATACAATTTCTCATAAGAAAATATACTGAAAGCATATGTTTATGAAAGAGGTCAAAAAGACATCCAATCTACTTAACTTTTCAAAGTCACTTAGCTATTAGTTGGGGAGGGCTTTGAAGCAGTTGTTATCGATTAGTTCACTGGAATGCCTAGGGCATCTGGTTTTACTTCTCAGCTAATGGGTGGTTTCCTCACGCATTCTGATAACCTGCCCTTTACTAAGCCCCATTATAAAAATTCTGGGAAGTTTCTGTAACAAACTTGGGTTTTACATTACTTAAGGTACATTGTCCTTACAATTTATATGATTCTAGTTAGTGACTTTTGTTGCTAAAAGATGTGTCTTAAGACTCCTTTAACAAAACAGAAACTCCTTTTTTCCTTCAGAAAATATAGTAGGAAACCGCCTTTTACATTTGAAAGAAATCATCACATGCTCCATTTATATTACACTGAAAATAATAAAATGAACGCACTCAGAAAGGTGTTACTTAAGTACAAGTTTTTACAAGCTGCAATATTAGTAAAAATGTTAAACATGTGAAAACATTGCCTTCAGGAGTTTCATGCTCTCTTGGTTTGTAAACCTCCTTGATATTCATTTCCATAAGTCTTTGCACTTCTCTTTCACAACACATAGTCTCTTTTTAATTATGTGATAATGTTCATTTTCCCGGCTCTGTCAGTGCATGGTCCATACATCACTGTATAGCCGTGGTTCTTCAGAGTATGAAGCACCACATAGTAGGTGCTTCACTATGCTTCCTTAATTGAATTTAAACTGAAATTATTCCTCTTAGTATAAAAAAAATCTGAGTGGACTATTTGGGTGGAAAAGGCCATCATATTACAAAATCACGGGGAGACCCTTGGTGATTGAAGAGTGGCTTTCTCAGCTTTCGCTCTTCTCTCCTGATACACAAATTTTCTAAGTAATGACAACCACACCAGGGCTTCAAACAACACTTATCAGTATGTTGTTTAGTCCCAAATTGGTGCTAAAGATCCAGTGACCACTACAGAATTATAGAATTATGTGCCCAATCTTCTTCTGGTATCTTCACTAAATACCACTCAGATTCTTCAAAATCAGCATATTCAAACTCTACCTTTGACTCCAAATCCGTTCCCTTTTATTTACATATTCAATCTATTTACTGCCTAGTATTTACTGTGTGCCAACTACTCCTTGTGCCTCAGGATAATAACCAAACACAGTCGTTGTTTTCATGGAGTTTAGAGCCTAGGGAATAAAATAACCTGACAGATAGGGTGGTGATGGTAAAAAATGGGCAGTAAAGGCTGCTGTTGGAGCATACAACGGGATGCCTTGGCCTAGGGATGAGCAGACATTAGCTGGGTGAGTGGGGTTTGGGGATGGTGTGCAGATGTTTCAAGCACAGGGCTCAGCACTGTAATGACTCGGAAGTAAGAGATACTGACACAATTAGTAAAAGAACTTGGGTACTTGTGGTAAGTAGCGTGTGAGGGAACCAGCAGTGCAGCTGAGGTTGCAGATTTAGGAGCAGCTAGACAACAGAAGGCCCAGTAAACCATGTTACAGGATTTAACCTAAGGAAACACCTAAATGAGAGTGCTGTTCAAAAGACTCAACAACTTAGAACATTTGCATCAACCAATCAGAACCAATGCCAGCCTGAGTAATCCAGGCAGAAATGACTTGCTTACCGATATCCCGGTGCTGACTCAGTCTCAGTAAGACAATGCTGCTCAAGAATTTTGAGTAGTATCTCATTTATCATTTAGAAAAGAAAAAACTCACTGCTATAATGTGGCAAATGGGCTGAAGGGAAGTAAGAATGCTGTGTGCCAAAGCTCTGAAGCAGCGGCGTGCGGTGTCCCCCACAACTGAAGGAAGCCTAGAGCATTGGAATCCCCAAAGTAAGTCCAAGGGATAGTTATATGAGATGATGCTGTGTAGGAAGGCAGAGGCACTTAAGGTTGTGATAAAGATTTTTATCTTATTCTAAGAGCACTGGAAATCATTGGAAGGCCTTTATTCTGGAGACTGATAACACCAGACGTATGTTTTTAAAAATATCACACTTGGGGGCAATTTAGAGACTAGATTAGGAAGGGGGTCATGGAAGCAGGGGGGCAGAGAGGATGTTATTTTGTTAGTGGGAAAGAGCATCAAAAATGTCTTGAACTTCACTATAATGATGGTAGTTAGTAGTCATGAGGATTCAAGATATTACGGGATAAAATTAACATTTGATTTGGTGATAGACTGGATTTGTGATGAGAGAAGAGAGATTGGCAAAGATGACCTGTTTCTGACTAGAGATGAAGTCATGAAATGAGAGGTAAAATTGGAGACCAGGTGCTTTTCTAGTGTTGCTGTTTGGGGTGGGTTTGATATTGGGGAGAAAAAGACTGTCTGAGGAGCTATTACACACAATGTTTGGGCATCAGTACCTAAAGGAGATATATTTCAAAATATTTAATTTAAATGTTAAAGTAATAATGAATAAATATTTGCTATAAAGCTTGAGATTTTTATTACAGAAGATCCATTTTAAAAGTTTTACTGTAATAACGACATAATAGAAAATTTGTGGAAGAAATTAGTAATGAAAAATAGCTTTGGATATTGTCAGTTGGCAACTAATTTTCACCAAGAAAATAAACTAAGTATTAAAAAAAACCAGGAATATGAAGAAATGAGCAAAAAGAACAAGAAAAAGTTCAACAGTACTAGGGTTTTTATTCAACTCTACATTTTTACAGTATGAGCACTTTGGAAATAAAAGCCCATTTAACAACTAATTCCAATATGACATCTTTGAAATGACAACTAACTGCTTTTAATGAATACATTTGATTAAATAATTCTTCAGAATCTTGTCTTTGAGTCTATTCCATGTCATTCCATTTTTAAAGGAGATAGAGCCCTTTGGTCTTTGGAAAATGCAGTTGGTATACTAGGCCTTTTGAAGGTCAGCCAAACTGATACTTGATTTAAATCAAACCATAATAATAAATAGTATGATCTAGATACATATCAGATTGCTTAACAGAATTATTTAAAAATATACACTATTAAAGGTATTCCAACAATTTAATTCCTAAATCACCCATATTTATTTTCTCTTTAAAAAAAAGAACTTTTTTTTAAGAGTTTAAGGAGGCCAAAATACTTTTATGGAGTTTGGCTTGAATATAAAAGCAACAAAATTTTAATATTAGTATCTTTTTGAAATGAATGTTACTTTTTGGAGAATATCCTATTGGCATCTGTATTTCTATGTATTTACTAAAGGATTTATATATTTTTTAATAGATTTATTTATTAGGATGCTTATTAAGAGGTTTTTTAAAAAACCAGTTTTACTTCAAGGTTATAAGATAAACACATAATATTCAGTAATCCCTGTTCAGTTCGTACTGTTCTGTTCAGTATAGTATACAATATAAATCTATAATTTCTTAGCTAACAAATTCATGATTACTGATAGCTTCGGGAGAAGAGGGAGATGAACAAAGGAGCTGTTTTTTTGTTCCTCAACACAACAATTATATGTTTGTTTTTTATTGAAGTATAGTTGATATACAGTCTTACATTGGTTTCAACCGTACAACACAGTGGTTCAGCAGATCCCCATATTACTAAATCCTCACCCCCACCAGTGCGGTTACTATCTGTCAGCACAGGAAGATGTTATAGAATCATTGGCTGTATTCTCCATACAAGTATATATTATTCCATTAATTAGAATTTTGTCTACTTAATATTAGAATTTTGTCTACTACTGAAATGTTACCACCTTACTTGCAAACATGTTCTACTACTGATGACATTTCTAAATGCATGAATGGAGCCCCAGTGCTTTTCTTGTCAGCATATGCCCGAATGAATCCTGTATTATTTGGAGTACTTAAAGGAAAAAATAGAGAATAAACTACTTCTGGCTATGCTTAATTAACTGTACTAATAATAGCAATGATGAAAGATACCAAAACATCACCTTTTAATTTTTTTTTTAATCTTAGGGTTTAGGCAGATAGAAGTTGAACAGAAAATTCAGGTTTATAATTTATTTTTTTGTTTGCTCTTAAAGGTTTTAGTATCTAAAAAGGCTTTTTCCTTTATCAAGTGTGTGAGCAATATAAAGAAATACAGTTTTTTTCAAAAAAGTAATTTGGATTGAGTAATAGGACACTATCTCCAAATTCAGAGACCAAATGATTATTACAGTAAAAGTTTTAGAAAGTTTCAAGCAGATGGGAAAATGCAATTGAACAAACTGAAGTAGTAATCTTTTATTTTCACTTAATTATATCAAATACAAATAGATTTTATAGGTGGGAACCATGTAGATCAGCTAAAATTTGTATGTGATGAAACTTTTATTATGTGTTCTAAGTATAGACATTATTTAAGTAAAATGCTAACTTGCCTTACACATCAAATCTGACATCCCATTTTAAAAATAATTTCATTTTTCATTCTAAAGGCCAAAGGACAGTTTTGAATATAGCCAGATTACCTATGATATTCCAGCTCTCACAACTTTTTGAGCAACCCAGTTTTGTCTTTCAGGGAGAAATCTGCATCAGCCCCAGCCCACAGCCTGGGCTTCTCCAACAGTCTGTACAGAGGCCAGTGGCACCTGCCATTTTAAACAACATTGAATGATTATCATAAGCACATAAAACTGCCCTCAGACAGTCAGCCTCCTCTTCTGGTGCAGATTTTTGCTTCTGCTCTGAAAATCACAGATCCAGTCTGAACCACAAGATAATTTTCTTGGTTATTTATAGAACCTTAACACTGAAAGTGATGGGACTTTACAGGTTATTCAAAATATCTGAGATTTAGTGTCAGAATATTTCCTTTGCTTTCTAAATGAGCATAGTGAATATGCTCAGACTCAGGGCTTATTTCAATAGTACACCAGTGTTTCACAGAACACATACATGCAATTATGTATTTTGAATATATAATTTTTGCTGTATTTCTATAATCAAAAAACTTAACTATTTTAGAGTAATTTATTGCCAAATGACCATGTTTACCTTTAGAAGTCAATGTGTGTGTCATTCCATTTTTAAGAGATACAGCATTTTTTTAATAACCCATGTGTATATGTACATACACACACATTCATATATATATTTATTTTCTTCACATGGCTTTAATAACACTGTGTGAATAGGGTTCATAAAGCATCAGTTACTTTCTATGTGATACCATATTATCAAAACTACAAAATATTGAAAAATTAACTTTATCCCCCAAAGAAGATAAAAGAAACTCTGAATTGAACTAAGTTGCTTTAAAGGGATCAGAGTTTAAGGGTTCTGACCAAGAGGGCACCCAGGTGTTGCTGAAAGACCTACCGTCTTGCTGAGGTAGCCTGTGCTGGTGTTCATGCACTGTAGCCCCTCGCTGTTACAGCAGCCTCCACATCTGTAGACGGACACACATGGAGGTTTAAAGAAGGTGTTTGTGGCTGCTCCAAACTCCTTCCCCACATCTATACACACCTCACGTGGCATGCATTGAGTCTTTCTCCACTCATTATCAATACCTGTCGAGTCACAGGGAAGGCTATGAGTTATACAGAAGTCACCAAGGGGGAAAAGCCCACAGTAGTTGGAAGTCACTCACATTTGATTTCAGATTTTCAGATTTAAGATAATACATAACTTTAAAGAAAGATATGACAGGACTCTAAATTGCCTTGTGAACTGAAATGCAATATAATATTTAACAGTGGCTAAGGATATTTTCTTTAAATTTCTATAGCCATGTAACAAGCAAAATCAGGGCTATACTTTCTTAAAATTACACCAGTATTCTACAGCACTTATGTTTGGTTTTCTTAAGAAAATGAAAATTCAGTCATGCTCATTTGCTATATAGTATGTACTATTTTTGTGGTCTCAAAGCAAATATAAACAACATGATTTAATTTTTCTTTTTAAACTGAGATGTAAATGAGAAGATGGCTATGATTTTGGACTCAATTCAAAAATCATTTTCAAGCAGGCTGTCTGGCAACTTTGGGTAATATGGTGGTAGCTACTTGAAAGACAAGGGCATTTTCCATCAGCTGACATGTATCCTGAACTAAGGTTTTTCAGGGAAGTCAAAATTTCCTGTTCCTTTTACTCTCACTCTTGGAATTCTGTTTCCAGTGAACTTTTTACCTATAGTACTGTTGACTCTTCAAATACTGCATTACAAATGCTGAACTTCTTAAATATTCTAGTTTCTTTTCCTCATATTTCCCTAACATAAATTTTTAGGAAAAAAAAAGGAGATAAACTACTGGTTATTCAGTACGAAGCCATTTTGTTTGTATTTGCTCTCAAAATAATTTGCAATCATTATTTAAACTTTATAGCAATTAATATCTAACAACTGAAGGGACTTGATTTTTAAAAGCAATCCACCAATTTTATACTACTCCATTGTATGCAACAGCATAATTTTTTGTGACATTCTTTGCTAGATATCTCAGTAGTTTTATGAAACTGTAGCTTGCAAGCTGTTTACCTATGGAAGCAATAAGTATTTGAAAAGATGATTTTGGGTGACAGAAATTAAGCATTTCTAAATCCAAATCAAGAAAAAAAATATTGTACAATTATTTTGTAAGATCCAGAATGTTTAAGTGATTAAACTGATATAGTATATAAAATACATCTGTATGTTTTTAAAATTCTACAAAAGGATATTACCTTGATTTAAAAAATGAAGGTGTGTTGATGTACATGCACCTATCTTTATATTTCAAGAAGTTAGAAGTTAGTCACTTAGAGTGAAATCATAAAATGCTTATTTTGAAAGTCTTTTATTTTCCATTTTGTTTACTTAGGGCCCTGCCCTAAAGGTGTTCAGTGTACAAATGCTGACATGCAAGGAGCAAGCTGGCAAATTTCAGTGGGCTGACATATAATTATGCATTTTCTTTGCCATACTTACTTTTCAAGATCTCTGCATTGTAATGTGCTGCAGCAAATTTTGTAGTCTCTTCTGTCCTTGCATTGATGTTCGGCTGTTCCTCACTGTGCTGCCAGTTCCCTTTCCTTAGCTGACACTTGTACATTTTCCAGTATTCTGGGTAGAGTACTGTCATGAGCTCATCTACACTAGACACTGACCGCAGCTGCTCCTCCAGATCTTTGCCTGCATAAGCCTGTCAAAGAAATATGTGAGATTAGTTACTCATCAGATTAACAGATTTAGAAACAGATACACTAAGAAACCCTTAGGTTTAGTGGTATATTTTCTAGATCCCTATTAAAAATATTAATTATCCCTGAATTACTTAACTTTTCTTGGTAAAATTATATTAACATCTTAATTTAAATCAATACCAATTAAAATAGAATCAAATTCTATAATTTGGCTTTTAAGACAAAAATTTTGTGATTCATAATTTTCAAGATAATTTCTGACATATCTTGTTTTATCTATAGTTGTTTTACATACCTAGTGAATTTACACGTTTGAAAGTTTATACGAGCTTGTATTACCCTTCAATATAGATAAAATTAAATAGAAATCCACTCTAGTGCTTTGCTTCATTTTTAGGTGTTAGCATCAATGAAATATAATTAAGCAGGATACTTGTGATCAGCCATCTTAGCTTTACAGAAGATATTTTAGGATAAAAATCACATCAAGAATGGGATTTTAACAACAGAATCACAGTAAGTTTATATTTTCACAGAACCTGTCAGTATTTCCAAAAAATTTGACCAACATTTATTCTGCTAATGAAAAAGGCATAAAATAGTTCAGAGATTTATTCATTCTTATAAATAATTGTCTATATTACTGTATCCAGTTAAGTAGAATAGTCCCAGTATTTTCAAGTAATTTACCATATCTAAGGAAAAACACAATTGTTTTCTCCATTATACTTTAAAATTATGGGAAATGGGACATTGTTTAACTTTATCAGCAAAGTAAAATACAACATCAAATGTTTATTTTATATTGTCATGATTATCCCAACTTTTAGGTCTAAATGTATAAGTAAATACTTTGGACATTGTTCTCAAAGTTTAGTATGCACAAGAATTACAAATGCAGTTAATCGCCCACCTTCACCACCACACTCCCAAGCCAGGTATCTTGGATGGAGATCAAGAGTCTACATTCTAAAAGGGTAATTATCCCTTTCTAATTTTTGAAGTACAAAATTAACATATTTGCTTTAAAAATCAAAATATTATTTCACTGACAGTCTTCTCACCTATATTTTGAGTAATGCCAATCATTCTGATGTAGGTGATTTTTGTACTATATTTTTAGAAACAATCTAACATGGTTTTCTTATCTTATTACAGCACTTTTAGAAACATAATCTAACATCGTTTTCTTATCTTATTACAGCACTTTCTAGGCAGTAGATTATGACATGTGCTCCTTCCTACTAGATGATAAAATTGGCTATGAATTTTAGAGTTTCCCCTTTCTTCATTTATTGTGTGAATTGAGTATATCATGTAATAAATTTAGGACTATGTTATAAAAGTACTGATATTAATCCATTACTTCCTGGAATATATAGGATGACAATATGCCATATAGCTATACAAATATAATTCTGTTGAACTGATAGAGGGTAGGGTAGAGAAGAACTTAGCTTGAATGAAAGCAACAAAATATCCTCACACTGTTACCCAGTTAAATGTTTAAGAAATATTTGTCCCAGAAAAATTTCACAGATGACACAAAATTTACTAACCAAAAATGTTTTACAATCTAAAAGGACTGCAACTGGAGAGGAAGATTACATAAGGGTACAGGTATATTGTGGTCACTGCCGCTGGAAGGATAACATCATATGTTTTGTTTGCCTATGCTTGCTTGACTAAGCCCATGAACACAATCAGCAATGTGGGACCATATGATCAGTGGGTTCCTGGGATTCTTTTCACCATAGCACAGCTAGAATTACAGTCAAGTTGCACTAAGCTGATCACGTGAATCTCACAAAACAGGTGTGAGTGTTCACTCTACGAAGAGGAGCTGCAACTCAACAAGACAGTGTTACATGACACAGTGAAAGATACACAAACTGTTAAAAAGGATAGTGGTGAAGAGGTACTTTCAATTAAGTATTCAAAGTCTGAAGGCAAAACTTCAGTGCTTAAAAATTTAGAAATGGAAAATACCTAGAACAATAATTATATCTATAACAGAAAACATTGTACCCAACAGATCAACGGAAGAAAAATATAAGCATACAGTTCATAATAGGATGTAATTTGAAAAAAATGAAAAAAACATACTAGTAGAAAATGGAAGTTAGGCTGAAAAAAGGCCTTTCTAAATGTGAATATAAAAATAAAATGTAAACTATTGTTAAGGAAGAAAATATTATAAACAAAAGACAGTAAAGTAAGAAAACTATTTGCAATCAATATACATGACCGATGGAAAGGACTAGCATTCTTAAAGTACTGCATGAACATGTCAGGGAGAAAACAAACAGGTACTTCAGTAGAAAAATGGTCAAAGAACTTGAGCTGAATGTTCACGAAGAATAAATACAATTAATATATATTCTGGGATGGCAACAGTGGAGGAAACTAATTCTTTTCAGTCCCTGTGGGAGTGTAAATTTGCACAGCTATTCAAGGCAAATGTGTTATTTCAAGTTGGAGGGCCTTAATAAGCTCCATTTTAGACAGCAAATTCACTCTGGAATTAAATTTGCCATTCAACAGATGTGGTAATATAATTATGTCACATACATGTGTAAATTCATTGTGAGGCTGTCTATAATAGTAAATATAAAAAATATATCAAGACAATAATAAAGAATTGATTAGATAGTATACAACAAAGAGAAATCAGCACAGAAAGTAATGTAATGACACTGATATAGATGTGAGAGGGGGTTTGTAATACGTTCTGTGAGGAAATAGTATGCACAATTTATACACAGTATACACATACAGTATTCATATATATATAGCACAATCTTTTCACAAAATAAAATTTATAGATAGATTACATATGTGTGCGTATATTCTTAAGAGTAAAATATATGCAACAAAAAAGTTATCTTCTCCAAATTGCAGGGTTAAAGTAGTTATTATGTTCTATGTTTTTTTATTAGAAGAATTACTTTCTTCTAATAAAGTAATTATGTTCTGTATCTTAAAATACAAAAATACATTTCTGTGTTTTAAATTTTCAATAATGAACATAAATAATTATTATCAGAATAAAATTTTAACAGGAACCATCTCTATGCATATTGGTCAGCCATGGTATGTACCCTCAGTCAACCTTTATTTACTTTACAGTTCATATTTCTGCATAGAGCACACCTTTGATATACTATTTAATTTATAACAACCAGTGACAAAAGCAGAAGCTTTCACAGACAAAATTGGTATAAAAATAGCTTGATACTGAGCAGTCATTTACTTATTCTCGCTAGACTTTAATTATTATATGTGTGTGGAAAAAAACAAACTGTAGTAACAAAAGACCCAGATTTCTATCTTGGCTACAGATCTTATTTGAGTAACATTAGATTTCATTTCTTTGAACTTCATTTTACTTTTTAAGATGGGAATAGGAATAATACCTTTCTTAGAATTTTTGTGATGATTTGACACTTGGTACAGAAGTATATGATAAGTCTTGTAGTCAGGAGTGGAATTACTTATCATTTTAACATCTTTAGGGAGCAAATGCACAGTACAGAGATTTTTAGATAAATTAAAAATTTTATGCAAGTTTTGAACTGTAACTCTAAGTACTGTACCAGTTCTGGAACACTATTTCTTTAGATCTGTCCTCGGTAGTTTTGTTTTAAATGAGCAGCAGCCTAGGAATTGAGCATTGTCAGCTAAGTAATATGGTTGTTCTACGAATCCAAAGACCAAAATCTTGAGGATACTAACCAGCTAACCATGGCATGTTCACATATTCTATGTTTGAAGAATTTGAAGAGGTCCCAGTAACCTAGAATGAGTTCTGATCCAGAGACACACCAAATCTTTCAAGTGGAAGTGCTAATCATGTTAGTCAGGTTCTTTCTCAATGCTTTCTTTATGTTCAGTGTTTTCCAGAATGTTGAGGCCATTTGCTTGAATGTTAATATATTCCTTTCATTTTCCAAAGAGATTTGGTATGTCTTAAAATATAAAGTGTTTTACAAGTGGATATTCAACTGTAATAAAAAGCCTCATGTCATCTAAAAATGAATCTAATTTTGCATTTGACTTGGGAGGGATGAATAGGAGATTCCGGTAATTATTCTTATGTTAACTTTCAGCATGTAGCATTTGCAAACAGCAACCTATATGACATTCAGTCGAGGATTTTGAGATGCTGTGGAAGTCAAAGCTGAGTTTGTGATATTGAAGGCAAGGAGCTACAATCAGGAATAAAGCCGTTCCTTGATAATTCATATACTCAAAACACATTCCTGTCTTATTCTAACAGGAAGATGAAACAGGATCTCTGAGTTGAGAAGATCCATGCAGAGAAGGAGCTTTGGGGTTTCAGCTGCACTGCATAATTCTTCCTAGTTAGGGAGAACCAGAACATGAAGAGAGCACTTGAGGTGGCATCACAGCCCCTCATTGGTTTCATGTCTTACACACAAAGCTTGCAAAGCCTAGTGTTCCTCTTGCTGCTCTGCATTGACTGGGGGTTGTTTAGATGCCTGTTAGGAAGAAAGTACCAGTGAACAGAGGTTTTCCTTCCTCCCCAAATGGTGACAGTCCAGAGAGTTAGTAAGTGGGAAGTCATTTAACATTAATGTTAGTTACCGTCCTCTATTTGTCAATAAGTGGAAATTTGCTTTTAAAAAATCTTCAAATCCAATGTCAACCGTTCCTTCATACAACAATCTGATATTAATTACTATACTATATAGAAATTTGGCATTCCTTTAGTAATTTTATGAAGCTGAAAATACATGGGGAAGTGTATATACTTGAATTATGGAAAATTTCCTTGTACCTAGAAGCACATGCTTTTATCAAATAATAATAATTAGAATTGAAAGAATGGGCAAGAGTCCGTCAAAGAAAGGTTTGATCACAATGCTGTCTTTTCATCAAGCGGCCAGACAGGGTCATAGGCATATCTGGTTAGCTGGCCAATATAATCTATATTTTGCAGAGAGGGAGGAAATAATAATATTCAAACTAGAAAACAAGGGATGTTCATAGTTTTCTCAAACTATGTATATGCTATCTTTAAAAGTTTGGCTCAAGTAATAGTTTATATTTTAAAAATGTACACTGTCATGGACAATTTCATAAGATAAAGCAAGAGGAAGATTACTTGTTCAAATTATTAGTTTAATAGGGTAAGAAATTTACTGAAACTTTTTAAAAGGAAATATTTTTCATATTATTTATCATGTACATCATCTCTTTGTCCTAAGAAACCAAATTATCAGTAGGGAAAAATCTACATTAAGGCAGTTATCAAGGTCACTAACTGCACTGCCTTTGGATTTTCTTCTTTGAAAATAGGATCAGATCCAATAATCAGAAAAAATGGTTGCTGAAGTTATCCTTCCCTGAAAATAGCAGAGGAACTTGCTTATTCATTCCTTCTTGCTTAACAATGGCAGTTGTATGGTAAGTAAATTTGTGGATCATTTTTTTTCCTTCAGCTAAGTCTCCATTCTATGCAAATTTAAAATTTTTAAAGTATATTTTAAAGCAAAATTTGGGCTAGGTCAGAATGGAGAGGGTTTGGATTTGAGAAATCATTCAATACATAATTATAAAATTCACTTTTAAAATAATACTTTGGCAGAGAATCATAAATAATGGAAAATTAAATGGTATCCTTCTAAGGAGAAGAAATTTGTAAATGTGTTTTACACAACTTTAGCGAATCATTTTACCTAATGTTTCAGTGAAAGTGGCAGTCAGAATTCTGTAACCTACAGGTCACGCCATCATTCATTTCTATACCAACCTGAGTGCCACAGATAGGTAACCCTGGAAGCAGATATTTAAATTTTACTTTAATATTGGAAGTAATTAGAAGTTTTAAGTTTTAAGTGAATTTTTACCTAATCCTCTGAAATGTTTATTGTAAATTTTGAAAACAATGCCATAGTAAAGAATGGACTCATAATTCTTATATCTGTTACTGATAGTATTAATTGTTTTTAAAAAAGTCACCTTATTACTTTATCACTATATGAATTAAAATCAGATATTTACTTCATCAAAATCTAAGATTCAAAATATTTTAAACACTCATTTTAAATTGTTATTTTTGAGACAACTTTCTAATTTAATGCCAAAGTAGACAGTTGCTTTTATCTTCATAATCAATACAGCACACAGCAAGGTACTTTGATATACACTGATTTCTTGCACGCAACACTGAAAAACCACTTGCTTGTCTCTTACTCATTTATGGGACTGACCATGCTTCCTTATAGCATGGCAGAATGATCTCAAGAAATATTAACTCCAACTTTTGTCCAGATATGATCACAGAAATAGCATCAGGTAGATGGAGCCAAAAAGTATGAATGTGTTTACTGACTATTAAGGGAACGCCAAAAAACTAAGACTTGTTACTCAGATATTCCAGTATGTATATGGTAGACCAGTGGCTGTCAGCCAGGGATGATTTTTCCCCCCAGGGTCATTTGGCAATATCTGCAGACATTTTCGGTTTTCAGAAATGTGGAGATTATCCTTCTGGCACAAGAGGCCACGAAGTTTCTACATAGTCTTAAGATGCACTAGGTAGTCCCTGTGCATTAACAAAAGAAAAAGAATTGTCCAGGCCAGCATGTCAGTAGTGCTGCTATTGGGAAACCCTGCAGTGGGGTAAGAGTTGGCTTTGTCATGTTAGCCTCTTAAGAACATCTCAGAAGTTTGACAATTTGTGTGAATTTCACTTTATAAAGTACCTGGAGACATGTGCATGAGTAAATGAGTGGATCTAAAATACCACCAGCAGGTGGACTTGGTAATTGTAACATTCTTAGGGAGATTTATATATTGGCCAGGGTAACTTCTTATTTTTCTTTTTATATAATCATTTCTCAACAGCATCCTCTGTTTCATAATGTGAAGAGAATGTAGCAGTTCAGACACAGTCTTCCTAGGTAAGTAAATTAAAAATGTTTCACAATTTTCCTTTGATTGCTTATAATTTTGTTTTGATGATGATTCAAAACAAGTTTTACATATTTTTTCAAAAATGCCTTTTAAGAAAATTATTTTGAAATTAGAAAATATAATTATTATAATTCTTTTAGTAAAATTTTTCTTTGGTATTTTAAAGACCACTTTATGTTAGTGGTATTTAATACTGGAAGTAATATTAATAATACTTTAACAAATCTTTAGTAATATTTACACAGCAAAGTAAACAGATTACAAGGCCATAGTTGGATGAGTTTTTTACAAATTGAATAAACCCTTGTAATCATACCCAGTGATTAGAGCATTGACCACATTCCAGAAGCTTTCTTTGTTCTTCTTAGTTGTAATTCTCCACCAAATGTTAGCATTTGTTACATTCCTGCTTTTCTGTTTTCTACCAACAGTTTGTACTTTTTTAAAGTTTACATAAATGATATTCTGCAGCATAAAGTATTTAGTTGGTTCTTTTTTCTCAACCTTATGTTTGTGACATTCATCTTTGTTGTGTGAAGCAGTTGGTTTTACTGCTGTCTTGATTTCCATTGTCTCAACTACTGCAATTTATTGATCTAGTCTACACTCTACATGTCTTTTGATGGACATAGTATGATTTTGGGGGGTATTTAACCGGAAATAGACTTGAAGGCTTATGAGGTGTGCATATACTTAGCTTTATTGATATGGGCAAACCATTTTTGAAGTAGTTGTACAAATTTACACACCTGAGGGCTGTGTAAGAAGTCCCCTGGCTCCATATCTTTGCCCATGACTGCTAGTGTCGATTTTTACATAATAGTCATTATGATGGGTGCGTGCTAACATTTCATTGTGGTTTTAATCTGTAGTCCCTGGATGACTAATGATATTGAACACTCTTTCATGTCATTTGGACACTGGGTTCTCTTCTTACAACAAGTGCCAACTAAAAGCTTTTTATTCATTTCTGTTGGCTTTCTTATTTGTTATTTTTTTAATATAATTTATTTTATTATCATTAATTTACAATTACATGTGCAATATTACGGTTATTAAACTACCCCTTCATCAGGTCCCCCCCACCAACCCCATTACAGTCACTGTCCATCAGCGTAGTGAGATGCTATAGAATCACTACTTGTCTTCTCTGAGTTGTACTGCCCTCCCCGTGCCCCCCCAACATTACATCTGCTAATCGTAATGCCCCTTTTTCCCTCTTATCCCTCCCTTCCTGCCCATTTTCCCCAGTCCCTTTCCCTTTGGTAACTATTAGTCCGTTCTTGGGTTCTGTGAGTCTGCTGCTGTTTTGTTCCTTCAGTATTTTTTCTTTGTTCTTATACTCCACATATGAGTGAAATCATTTGATACTTGTCTTTTCGGCTTGGCTTATTTCACTGAGCATAATACCCTCTAGCTCCATCCATGTTGTTGCAAATGGTAGGATTTGTTTTCTTCTTATGGCTGAATAATATTCCATTGTGTATATGTACCACATCTTCTTTATCCATTCATCTACTGATGGACACTTAGGTTGCTTCCATTTCTTGGCTATTGTAAATAGTGCTGCGATAAACATAGGGGTGCATCTGTCTTTTTCAAATGGGCTGCTGCATTCTTAGGGTAAATTCCTAGGAGTGGAATTCCTGGGTCAAATGGTATTTCTATTTTGAGTTTTGAGGAACCTCCATACTGCTTTCCACAATGGTTGAACTAATTTGCAGTCCCACCAGCAGTGTAGGAGGGTTCCCTTTTCTCCACATCTCGCCAACATTTGTTGTTGTTTGTGTTTTGGATGTTGGCCATCCTCACTGGTGTGAGGTGATATCTCTTTGTGGTTTTAATCTGCATTTCTCTGATGATTAGCGATGTGGAGCATCTTTTCATGTGCTTGTTGGCCATCTGAATTTCTTCTTTGGAGAAGTGTCTATTCATGTCCTCTGCCCATTTCTTAATTGGATTATTTGCTTTTTGTTTGTTAAGGTGCGTGAGTTCTTTATATATTTTGGATGTCAACCCCTTATCGGATACGTTTTTTATGAATATATTCTCCCATACTGTAGGATGTCTTTTTGTTCTACTGATGGTGTCCTTTGCTGTACAGAAGCATTGCAGCTTGATATAGTCCCACTTGTTCATTTTTGCTTTTGTTTCCCTTGCCCGGGGAGATATGTTCATGAAGAAGTTGCTCATGTTTATTTCCAAGAGATTTTTGCCTATGTTTTTTTCTAAGAGTTTTATGGTTTCATGACTTACATTCAGGTCTTTGATCCACCTTGAGTTTACCTTTGTGTATGGGGCTAGACAGTAGTCCAGTTTCATTCTCTTACATGTAGCTGTCCAGTTTTTCCAACACCAGCTGCTGAAGAGGCTGTCATCTCCCCATTGTATATCCAAGGCTCTTTTATCAAATATTAATTGACTGTATATGTTTGGGTTAATGTTTGGATTTTCTATTCTGTTCCACTGGTCTGTGGGTCTGTTTTTGTGCCAATACCAAATTGTCTTGATTACTGTGGCTTTGTAGTAGAGCTTGAAGTCAGGGAGTGTAATTCCCCCTGTTTTATTCCTCCTTCTCAGGATTGCTTTGGCTATTCGGGGTCTTTTGTGGTTCCATATGAATTTTAGAATTATTTGTTCCAGTTCATTGAAGAAAGCTGTTGGTAGTTTGATAGGGATTGCATTGAATCTGTAGATTGCTTTAGGTAGTATAGCCATTTTGACAATATTTATTCTTTCTAGCCAAGAGCATGGGATGCATTTCCATTTGTTAGTGTCCTCTTTAATTTCTCTTAGGAGTGTCTTGTAGTTTTCAGAGTACAGGTCTTTCACTTCCTTCGTTAGGTTTATTCCTAGGTATTTTATTCTTTTTGATGCAATTGTGAATGGAATTGTTTTTCTGATTTCTCTTTCTGTTAGTTCATCATTAGTGTATAGGAAAGCAACAGATTTCTGTGTGTTAATTTTGTATCCTGCAACTTTGCTGAATTCAGATATTAGTTCTAGTAGTTTTGGAATGGAATCTTTAGGGTTTTTTATGTACAGTATCATGTCATCTGCAAATAGTGACAATTTGACTTCTTCTTTACCAATCTGGATGCCTTGTATGTCTTTGTTTTGTCTGATTGCTGTGGCTAGGACCTCCAGTACTATGTTGAATAACAGTGGAGAGAGTGGGCATCCTGTCTTGTTCCCGATCTTAGATGAAAAGCTTTCAGCGTCTCGCCGTTAAGTATGATGTTAGCTGTGGGTTTGTCATATATAGCCTTTATGATGTTGAGGTACTTGCCGTCTATACCCATTTTGTTGAGAGTTTTAATCAGGAATGGATGCTGAATTTTGTCAAATGCTTTTTCAGCATCTATGGAGATGATCATGTGGTTTTTGTTCTTCTTTTTGTTGATGTGGTGGATGATGTTGATGGATTTTCGAATGTTGTACCATCCTTGCATCCCTGGGATGAATCCCACTTGATCATGGTGTATGATCCTCTTGATGTATTTTTGAATTCGGTTTGCTAATATTTTGTTGAGTATTTTTGCATCTACGTTCATCAGGGATATTGGTCTGTAATTTTCTTTTTTGGTGAGGTCTTTGCCCGGTTTTGGTATTAGAGTGATGCTGGCTTCATAGAATGAGTTTGGAAGTATTCCCTCCTCTTCTATTTTTTGGAAAACTTTAAGGAGAATCGGTGTTATTTCTTCTCTATATGTCTGGTAGAATTCAGAGGTGAATCCATCAGGCCCGGGGTTTTGTTCTTGGGTAGTTTTTTGATTACCAATTCGATTTCGTCGCTGGTGATTGGTCTGTTTAGTTTTTCTGTTTCTTGCTTGGTCAGTCTTGGAAGGTTGTATTTTTCTAAGAAGTTGTCCATTTCTTCTATGTTTTCCAGCTTGTTAGCATATAGATTCTCATAATATTCTCTTATGATTCTTTGTATTTCTGTGGGGTCCGTCGTGATTTTTCCTTTCTCATTTCTGATTGTGTTTATGTGTGTAGATTCTCTTTTCTTCTTAATGAGTCTGGCTAGGGGTTTATCTATTTTGTTTATTTTTTCAAAGAACCAGCTCTTGGTTTTATTGATTTTTTCTATTGTTTTATTCTTCTCAATTTTATTTATTTCTTCTCTAATCTTTATTATGTCCCTCCTTCTGGTGACTTTGGGCCTCATTTGTTCTTCTTTTTCCAATTTCAGTAATTGTGTCTTTAGACTATTCATTTGGGAATGTTCTTCCTTCTTTAAATAGGCCTGGATTGCAATATACTTTCCTCTTAGAACTGCCTTTGCTGCGTCCCACAGAAGTTGTGGCTTTGTGTTGTTGTTGTCATTAGTCTCCATATATTCTTTGATTTCTGTTTTGATTTGGTCGTTAACCCATTGATTAATTAGGAGAGTGTTGTTAAGTGTCCATGTATTTGTGAGCCTTTTTGATTTCTTTCTAAAATTTATTTCTAGTTTTATACCTTGATGATCTGAGAAGTTGGTTGGTAGGATTTCAATATTTTTGAAATTACTGAGGTTCTTTTTGTGGCCTAGTATGTGGTCTATTCTGGAAAATGTTCCATGTGCACTTGAGAAGAATGTGTATCCTGTTGCTTTTGGGTGTAGAGTTCTGTAGATGTCTGTTAGGTCCATCTGTTCTAGTGTGTTGTTCAGTGCCTCTGTGTCTTTACTTATTTTCTGTCTGGTTGATCTGTCCTCTGGAGTGAGTGGTGTGTTGAAGTCTCCTAAGATGAATGCATTGCTGTCTATTTACTCCTTTAATTCTGTTAGTATTTGTCTCACATATGCTGGCGCTCCTGTGTTGGGTGCATATATATTTATAATGGTTATATCTTCTTGTTGGACTGACCCCTTTATCATTATGTAATGTCCTTCTTTATCTTTTGCTACTTTCTTCGTTTTGTAGTCTATTTTGTCTGATACAAGTACTGCAACACCTGCTTTTTTCTCTTTGTTGTTTGCATGAAATATCTTTTTCCATCCCTTCACTTTTAGTCTGTGTATATCTTTGGATTTGAGGTGAGTTTCTTGTAGGCAGCATATAGATGGGTCTTGCTTTTTTATCCATTCTGTTACTCTGTGTCTTTTGATTGGTGCATTCAGTCCATTTACATTTAGGGTGATTATTGATAGGTATGTACTTATTGCCATTGCTGGCTTTAGATTCGTGGTTACCAAGGGTTCAAGGGTTGCTTCTTTACTATCTAACAATCTAACTTAACTTTCTTGTTAAGTTATTGTAAACACAGTCTGATGTTTCTTTATTTCTCTCCCTTCTTATTCCTCCTCCTCCATTCTTTCTATAATAGGTGTTTTATTCTTTGCCTTTAGTTAGTATTTGGATGGTCTGCTTTCTTTGCTATGATTTTTTTTCTCTGGTGACATCTTTTTAGCCTTAGGTGTGCTTCCATCTAGAGCAGTCCATTTAAGATATCCTGTAGTGGTGGTTAATGAGAGGCAAACTCTCTCAACTTTCGTTTATCTGGAAATTGTTTAATCCCTCCATCACATTTAAATGATAATCGTGCTGGATACAATATTCTTGGTTCGAGGCCCTTCTGTTTCATAACGTTAAATATATCATGCCATTCTCTTCTGGCCTGTAAGGTTTCTGTTGAGAAGTCTGATGATAGTCTGATGGGTTTTCCTTTGTAGGTGATCTTTTTTCTCTCTCTAGCTGCCTTTAATACACTGTCTTTATCTTTGATCTTTGCCATCTTAATAATTATGTGTCTTGGTGTTGTCTTCCTTGGGTCCCTTGTGTTTGGAGATCTATGAGCTTCGGTGGACTGCGAGACTACTTCCTTCCCCAGTGAGGGAAAGTTTTCAGCAATTATTTCTTCAAAGACACTTTCTATCCCTTTTCTCTCTCTTCTTCCTCTGGTACCCTATACTGCGAATATTGTTCCGTTTGAATTGGTCACACAGTTCTCTTAATATTCTTTCATTCCTAGAAATCCTTTTATCTCTCTCTGCCTCAGCTGCTCTGTACTCCTGTTCTCTGTTTTCTATTCCATTAACAGTCTCTCGCATCTCATCCATTCTGCTGTTAAGCCCGTCGATCGCTTGTCTGATTTCTGTATTGTCTTTCCTCAGTTCCCTCACTTCCTCCCTCAGCTCTTGCACATTTCTCTGTAGGTCCATCAGCATGGTTATGACTTTTATTCTGAATTCTTTTTCAGGAAGACTGTGCATTTCCATCCCTTCAGACTCCCTCTCTGGGGTTGTGTGGTTGATTTTGGTCTGAACCATATTCCTCTGTCTTTTCATGGCTGTAGAATTGGTCACTGATAGTTGCCACGTATGTCAGCTGGGCTCTTTAAGACCGCCTCTTGGGGTGCCGAGTCCTCTCGGGTGTAGCTGCACGCTGTGTCCTTTCCTGTGTATTCTCGTCTCTCTTTTAGGAATAGATGTATTTTCTGTGTTTTCATAGATAAATATAGTGTTGGGAGGAGATTTCTGCTGCCCTGCTCACACCGCCATCTTCCCGGAAGTCTCTTATTTGTTATTGATTTGTAAGAGTTCTTAATGTATTCATGTGTTCTGGATGTAAGTTCTTTGTCAAATAAGTGCATTGCAAACATCTTCTTCCACTAAGAAACTTGTATTTTCACTCTCTCGATTTGTGTTTTTTGATGAGTTAAAGTTAATATTATTAATATTAATGATGTCTCAATTTTCCTTTATGGCTAGTGCTTTTGGTGTTTTCTTTTGAAAATTTTACCTACAACAAAGTCGGGAAAATATTATCCTGTGTTATCTTCTAGAGTCTTTATTATTTTACTTTTCACATTTGAACCTATAATTAACTTATAATTGATTTTTTAGTGTAATGTGAGGTACAGGTCAAGATTCTACTTTTTCTTAGATCTGATTGATCCGGCACCACTTACTGGAAGCCCGTACTTTTGCTGTAGTGCTGCCCTGGGCTCTCTGCTGAGAATCACGTGGCTATACATGATGGGTCTGCTTCTGGACTCTTGGATTTGTTTCACTGGTCTCTTTGTTCTTACGCCAGTACCACACTGTATAATAGGTTAATTAATCATGGTATTAAGTATATTATTCGGTTTATACCTGTGATGTCACAAATTTTAATATCATTGAAAATACAAAAATTATTTGCAGTGTCATTTTCTCTTCTGTGATGCATTTCAATGATAGTTTCTGCAGTAAACTTGAGGTACTTGATAACATTAAATAATACACATCAAATACATAGCTAAGTATCTTGTATATATCAATGACTCAAGGATGGCTACAGGTAGTAATAGTAGTAAATATGTGGGCAACAGTTATATTAAAGGCTTTTCATTAAGCTACATAAAAGGTTCAAGTCTCAAAGCGTTCATTAATATTCTTATTCACTTAAATGTAAAATCTCATTTGCCCAATCATATGTAGGTATTACTTAGAGTGACATAATGTGCACACAAGAATCCTTTCTGACAAAAATATCTAACTGAATTCTGAATTTTCTAGGAGGGACCATGTTTTGGGGAACCACACATGTATAGTACAGCATGTTACTAAGAGCATGTGTTTGGGGCACAGATATACCTGCATTTGAATCGCAGCTTCTCTACTTATCATGTGGGTGACCTGTGAAGGTCATTTCCCCATATGAAATAGGACGACTGCTGTGATAGTGAAATGAGCTACTTTGAATCAAAGTATGTAAACAGGCCAGTGGTTATTCATAGAAAGTTTTTAGTAATTGTAGATGACAATGATGATAATGCCTCCGAGCCTATGGTTCCGTTTATAAAATGCTGATAATCAGATGCTATCTTGCAAAGCGGCTGTGTATGTAAATAAAACAATATCTGTAAGGCATACAGGCAGAAAGCTGTACACTAGGAAGTCACTTGTCTCTAATAAGATACCTCAGATACTTTAAGTTTTTATGACTTTTATTGAATGATTACTATGTGCCAAAAACTGTTCTAGGTGTTCTAGGCATGCTGTTTGTAAACAAGGTCTCTCCTTTTATTGAGTTTACATGCTAGAAATGATACATATTTATTTTAAGAACTGAGAATATTATTTATAAGGTCCTTAAATTTGTTCTTTGCAAGGAATTTGCTAATTTCAGGGTATACCTATCTTGTATATTGCAATTAATTCCACATGAATTTATTGTTGTTTATGTGCTTCTGTGTCTAAGGGATTCCAGATTATTTACTCAAGTAGCAGGGAGAGGAATTTGTTGGTATTAAATATTCTTGAGTAAAACAAAGTTGAATTATTTAACCAGAAGTACTGTGTCTGAAAACATAAAAATTCCATTTTGTGCTTTTCTATTTCAAAGTTGAAAAAGCATAAATTTTATATATGCTTTTATTTGTAAATTCATTTACTCATCTC
>JAVSCE010009107.1:0-12101 GCA_032199065.1 Smutsia gigantea
CAGAACACACAGTAAGGCAAGCTTGGTTCTCTCATTTTTAAGCAAAAATGTTTTTAAATACATGCATGATATTTTAGTGTGGTTTACTTTAATTAGCAACTACATATTTCTGAAAAGCTGACATGTCTTCAGTTATTTTTTTCTCTTTTTCCAAGCGTGCAATTCATCCCCAAAGAATAGAAGCTGATTTGAATGATTCAAAGTTGACTAACAGTTTGTAATTAAACAAATTTTTTAAATTAACATACTAATCCCTTTTACTACTTAAAGGCAACAATTTTATGTATTTTAACAGTTCTGCATCTTTTTTCAGCACTATAAAAACTGTAAATTTCCAAAACATGCAGTTTTTGGCAGTTTCAAAGGTGTTAGTTAGCACAGCACACCATCCACATTACATGGTTAGTTAAGATTCACAGGGAGGAAAATGTTGAGGATAATCTTACCATATCATCCGTCAGTGTCCTAATATTTAAATGCTGCAAATGAAAGAAACCAATCGTATCAGTAATTTATAACAGCTTTTTTTAATTCTAGTTAATAGGGTACATTTAAAATTCAACAAAGCTAAGTTGAATGTAATTAAATTCCTGACAGTTTAATAAAAATTCATTATATATTCTTTTAATCACTTTCTCAAGAAGATGGATAAAAGTTACCCTGAACGTGTTAACCTGAAACATTTCCTAAAATTTCTTGGATTTGTAAACCTCACAAACTAGAAACCCGTGGTACAATAAATATATTCTCCTATTTAACAATATAAATCACTATTAAGTATATATACTTAGACATAATGGATATAGAGATTTAAATATGATTCAGAAATTCTTTCATATTAAAAACATTGAAAACTTGAAATCTACCATTAGCATGCAGCATAGTAGATAATGAAGTACTTTGCAGGCTTAATTAACTTAAACAATTCTAGTATCAAAGAAGAGAGCGCTGGAAGGACTATTTGCATCTTTAACATCAGTTTGATTTATCACCAGTGGTAACAGTAGACACTTTTCAATTTCATCACTAGCTTCTTTGAGAACCCTTTTGCTGATTTCCTTGCTAGACAAACGTAAATCCACTTTAGAAAGTGAATAAATTAGTTCTTGCCAAGTGGTGTTTAAAGAAAAAGTATTTGGGGGGTGGGGGAGAAATCGAAGTTTTGTAAATTCCAGAGTCAGGCCACATTTTGTATTCAAGTAGCTAGAATCAATTTCCAGTTCTCCTTCCTCCTATTCATTGTAGCATTAGATCTTTGAAAGGCAGAGAAAGGTTGGTCAAGCCCCTTTCTTAAACAGGAAATCAGATCTACTGGAAGTATAAAAGGACATGTGTTAGCAATCCTCATCTAACAGAATAAGTAGCACACAGTTAAATTCAACACTACTGACAGAATGAAATTCATCACTCATGTTTGTATTCTGGAGTATACCCTTATGATCATGTATCTACCTCAATGATAATCCAGATTAAAATGCTGCATAGTGTAAATCATTATCCCAGATTTTCTTCTTTCACCAAGAGTTTCTTCTTCCTCAGAGGGATATACCAAAGGAAATACAGCTGAATATATGACCACACCACTATCATTAGCCAGACCACTAGGTTCCGGAGTGAACGCCCTGTTAAATTAAAAAGTAGTAATAATATTGGATTAACAAAGGGCTAGTGTTTAATTCTGGACAGTACAGGTTGTTTTTAATCAATATTATCTTCAGCCCTTAAAATTAGCAAGTGTGAAATTAACAAGGTCCCAAGGAATGGTTGTATATTCCTGGGCAGGACTCATGCCAGAGACCATTACTAGAATTATACCCAAATCTACGCAGCTCTCAAGATTTGAATATAAAAAGGGGCAGTGGAAACCACGTTGGGCTCTCCTCCTCTAACTGCATGCCAGTTTGTGTCCTTTCCTGCCCATAGAAATTTCCAAACCCTTGCATTTGGTTAACCATATCTATCTTATTCTCCAACCAGAGGTATCAGCCCAGTCATACCTCAAAGCACACCTTAAAGGGCCACTTCAAGTTCTTCTGCCAAGAGGGAACAGCCAACTGCTGACACAATAGCATTCTAGTGATCTAATGCTTTTAAAAGGCAGGCCAAAGAAGACATATCAAGCTACAATCAGATTTAAACAGTACACCACAAAAAAGAGAGAACATCTATTTACACAAATGAAATATTCCTAAATACCAATTGAGTCTGCCTGAAAACAATGCCATAAAAGTGTTAAAAAAAAGAGAGAGAAGAGATAATGAAAATATACAATTTTAAGAGAAATGAGAGCCCATGTAAGATTTATGTTCTGAAGATACGGAAGTACCAGACAGAAAGAGTAGAGAATGTAGGTAACATGATGCAAAAAACAGATGTAAATATCTGAGAACAATTTTATATGCCTGCAAAGATGTAAAGTTGCACAGCTTTTCAAGTTAGAGTTGGACTCATATAACTTTCAGAAAAGAAGCCATCACTCTTGTACAGAAAGACACATAGGATCAATTTTTTGTAGTTTTTATATTCTTAAACCATCTCATTGAAGGTCTAGTCTTTAAAAGGACTCAGTTTCTAAATGATTAATTCACATTTTTGAAACTACATAGGCACATATATAAAGCCAGTTACAAACTTATTATATACAATCTTTCATAAAAAAGAACATGATAAATTACAACAGAATTATAATGCGGGGGTAGCCTACGTGGAAAAACCAGAAAATTATGGGATGTAAGCATGTGAAGTTTAACAGAGAGAAAAGCAAGAAGCTATGGTCAAGTTCATTATTCCTTCTCTCCTGGAAACACTTACCTATCGATTCTCACCACCAGCAAGAGAAGCCAGTAAGGCAGAAATTGACAGCAAATTCAAGGGTCCATGACAGGACTGGAGAAACTGACTCAAGTGTAAACTGCTGAAAAACTGATCTATGAATGCTGGTTTCTATATCAGAACAGTAAAGCCAAAATGAGTCTCACTTCGAGATTTAACTTTTGGAAAATAGAGATTATAGAGCTATTTGTTTATACACATGCATCTGAAAGACCACTAAAAACATGCCAGTGTTTAAAAATTGGAATAGTTCTAAGCATGAGTAATTTCCCCTAAAAACTGAAATGTTCAATTACAGTCAAACATTTTTGAGAGAAAAATAAATAAAGACTAAATACTTGGTGAAAAATGCAGAGGTTATTTCAAGTGGGACCCTTTGGTAGAATTTTCAATGTTAATATTAATGTGAGTTTGTTATAAAGTTTACCTTTTCTCAAGGTCCTGCCTTTTTAGATTATAAACTTCTAAAAGGTAGAGGGAGGTGGGAAGGAGGGAAGGAATGACTGACAAAATCTTCAGGTAAGTCTGTGGGGATTTGACCTTTTTTTACTTTTGTAGATACAAATCTGCAAGAGTGACACCCTTAATTAAAAAAGGAAAAAAAATGATAAAATGTTACTACTTTTATACTGGTACTTAAGATACGGTTTTAAGATTCTGGTTAACCAAGACACTTTAAAAAATGAAGTATTTCTGTTTTATAGCTATCAGCAATGCTCTTTACTCTATCTTCTGTTTGGGGAAAATAGGAACTATACACATCAATCCAGTTCATGAGCAGCATTTGCTGGTGTCCACACAAGGGAGGAGAGAAACATAAAGTGGACTATCAAATGAAAACAAATGGGAACACTTCTTTGAAATAACAACCTGATAGCAACTTTTTAGGGTTACATTTGTCCCCCACTCCCAAAACAAATTAAAAGCATACAGTTTTAGACCTATTAAAACATTCACACATAAATGTGACTGTGACTTTTAGTTGTATTACCTAGCCTATGAGTGTATAGGTGTTAATACTTTATGGTAATGGGATAGAATAAAACTAGTGATAATATCAAAACATAAACTGTTCTGCACACAGGACCTTTGGTAATTGATTAAGGTGTGATATTAAAGAGCACTAGGAGATCCTTTCCCAAACCAAAACCTCTTTCTTCCTATGTTCCTGTTTCTCAACTTGCTAATTCTATTTCTCCCTAAAAAAGTAACACCCCATAGAGGTAAGTAACAATGTTTTCTGCTAATGATAGTTCCTAGGATGAATGGTCAAGAGGATCACTCTGGAATTTAAAGATTTTTCTTCAAACATACAGGATCCAAAAGGGTAGAAACACAGGACATAGGTCTCTATATTCCCGTTTAAGCAAGGCATCAAAACCCTTTTTGAAGACAGTACATGTTGTCAAAAAATAGATCTAGAGCTTTCAGAGCACTGTGTGAAATGCTGTAGGTGTAAGAAACAGTCCTTCCTCTGCCAACTTAGTTTACAAGCTAGTAATAAAGACCACATAAATTATATATCACAAAGCAGCACACAAACCCCCTATAGCCAAGTCTTTTTTTTAGCAAATGGTACATTCTCTTTCATTGGTTAGCACATTTGAACTAGCAGGGGAGCAAAGGACCCTTCCATGATGTCATTAGGTATGTGACAGCCACCACTGGGCATCAAGCTAGCAGGCTTGGATCATACTGTCAGAGCCACATACATGGTAATACTGCAAAATGACAGGATTCAACTGCAAAAGCTAAAAATTAACTTACATCATTTAACTAGGTTATTAGAGGAATTAGTAACAAGAGGAAAACCTGTAATATTAAAGCCTCCAAACCCACTTGCCTCCAACCCAATTTTCATTAACTGTACCCTCTAAACCAGCTGGTTTTCACCTTGTTCATGTGCACAAGAAACACATCAAGATTCTTTGTAAAAGAAGATTACAGGGCCTCAGCTTTCCAGGATTCTGATTCAGTTGGTCTAAGTGGGACTTAGGACCCTGTAAGCTTAAGGGTCCCCATGGGCAATGCTGTGGCTGCAAGCCCAGGACCACATAAGAGGTCCTGCTCCACCATCTCCACCACCATCAGCCACTCAACATTCCCTCAGCCTGCACAAATACGAACTTCTCGTGTGACTCACTTTAAAACCTGTCCCTGAAACAAGCTAAATAAAGGGTCCAGATAAGAAGTACAAAGGATTTCAAAAAAAGAGATAACAAGCTGGTACAGTTGGGACAGGCTTTCCTGCCACGATGTGACAGGCACCAACTACAGATGACCCTTGTACAACTCCCAGATTAGGGGTGCTGACCCCTGCACAGTTGAAAATCCATGTATAACGTCAGAATCTCCCAAAACTTAACCACTATTGACCAGAAGCTTTACCAATAACAATTAACATATATTTTGCATGTTATATGTATTATGTATTGCAGTATTATATACTATATTTTTACAATAAAGTAAACTAAAGAAAGTGTCTTTCCAAATTGTCACAAATCTCCAAAGAATTTTCCAAATGAAAAAAATCCACATATAAGTGGACCCATGCAGTGCAAACCCACATTGTTTAAGGGTCAACTATAGTACTTTTAGATTTCAATAATGTCTGATGTGTAGGATAAATTATCACTTGCACCATTTATTCAAATGCTCAGTCAGTCTCTAAGATACAATAATTCAATCTCAAGCATAAACTCAGTACCTAAGTATCAAAGATTGTTTATTATCTCAAACCATGACATGGCACTATTTGCTTATCAAAACGAGCCAGTGAGAGGTTACTGGCTGACACAACAAAGCTATACCTTAAGGGGAAAAAGCAAGAATCAGTTTTTTCTACATCATAATCTGTGGATGATGGTATGTTACAGCATCACCCGCTTCCACTCTAAAGTCCAGAATTATTCCTTTCTACCAATACACTTGTACGTATTTTAACCTAATAACATTTCTGGTCCACACATGTGTGTTTACTTTAATGTCAACACCAATTATAGGTATGTGGATAAAGCGAAGGTTCCTGTAGCCAGAATTTTCACCTGGCCCTGGTTGGCTAGCTCCCTACACATGTGTGGGCAATATGTCGTTATTGACTATATAAAGAGCCCTGCCCAGTGCTCTGGGTGACAGGATGGCACGGCTGCAAGGCTGCACGAGAGCAGAGCAGAGACTGAAGTGGTGGCAGCACTGAGGACAGAGGCCCAGAGGCAGAGGCCAGCTTGCTGCATGCAGAATTGCTCTGAGGGAACGGGATTTTAGTGATTGACCTGCCACCATGGAAATAAAGTTGGGTATAACTCTTTCACCCCAAGAACATTCTACTGTCATTTCTTTGTGGTCACACTGAATCCATAGCGAACTTGCCCAGGGCTGAAACCCTTTGGCAAGACACCCTTTCACCCCAGAAATGTTCTACTGTCATTTCTTGGGTCACATTGAATCCATACTGAACTCCAGGGCTGAAACCCTTTGGCAAGACAAGGTAACAGAGGAAAACTGCGTTAAATCCCTGGGTTTAAAATTTAACAGTAACGAGGAAGGAAGGGAAGATGCCAGTGTGAGCAGGGCGGCAGAAATCTCCTCCCAACACTATATTTATCTACGAAAACACAGAAAATACATCTATTGCTAAAAGAGAGACGAGAATACACAGAAAAGCGCACAGCGTGCAGCTACACCCGAGAGGACTCGGCACCCCAAGAGGCGGGTAAGATACGGAGCCACGACCCGGCGGGACCCAAGCCCTCCCCCACCCCAGCGCACCGGCGGGAGGAGAGGATTCAGAGCCGGGAGGGAGTGGAAGCACACCCTGCAAAGTAGCCAGCCCCGGTGATCTGCGCGGGAAGCACTTACCCACATTGCGCAGTGCAGAGGAGACTGGAGAGACAGAGCAGCAGGATCTGAGCAGGGAACGCGCCAGGGTGCTTGCAGCCGGCTCCCGGGAAGGAAAAAAAAAAAACGCGCGCTTTCTTCAGCGGTCTTAAGGAGACAGGAGCCCAGCGGAGGAGCCGGATCACCCCAGCACACTCAGCCCAGCAGGCTGCGAGTCCTGGGGAGTTTCAGACGCCTTAGCTGGTGACTGAGGAAGCGTGGCCATACTTACACTTCTCACTGAGATCAACAGCCTCCTATTCGTTCCCACCCCTGCCCGAGCGACAAAGGGCCCTGCGGAGCGGCACAGTCACAGCTGTGGAATAGTGGGGCAATAGCGCCACCTAGAGCATTCCCACAGAATCTACGTTCGGTGGGCATTTTTTTTGTTTTTTTGTTTTTTTTGTTTTTGTTTTGCTTTTGTTTTTCTTTTCTTTCTTTTTTTCCTTCTTTCTTTCTTTCTTTTTTTCTTTTTTTTCTCTTTTTTTTTCTTCTCTTTTTAAAGTCTTAAAGAGCCAAGCTGACATACGTGGCAACTATCAGTGACCAATTCTATAGCCATGGAAAGACAGAGGAATATGGTTCAGACCAAAATCAACCAGACAACCCCAGAGAGGGAATCTGAAGGGATGGAAATGCACAGCCTCCCTGAAAAAGAATTCAGAATAAAAGTCATAACCATGCTGATGGACCTACAGAGAAATGTGCAAGAGCTGAGGGAGGAAGTGAGGGAACTGAGGAAAGACAATACAGAAATCAGACAAGCGATCGACGGGCTTAACAGCAGAATGGATGAGATGCAAGAGACTGTTAATGGAATAGAAAACAGAGAACAGGAGTACAGAGCAGCTGAGGCAGAGAGAGATAAAAGGATTTCTAGGAATGAAAGAATATTAAGAGAACTGTGTGACCAATCCAAACGGAACAATATTCGCATTATAGGAGTACCAGAGGAAGAAGAGAGAGAAAAAGGGATAGAAAGTGTCTTTGAAGAAATAATTGCTGAAAACTTTCCCTCGCTGGGGAAGGAAGTAGTCTCGCAGTCCACCGAAGCTCATAGATCTCCCAACACAAGGGACCCAAGGAAGACAACACCAAGACACATAATAATTAAGATGGCAAAGATCAAAGATAAAGACAGGGTATTAAAGGCAGCTAGAGAGAGAAAAAAGATCACCTACAAAGGAAAACCCATCAGACTATCATCAGACTTCTCAACAGAAACCTTACAGGCCAGAAGAGAATGGCATGATATATTTAACGTTATGAAACAGAAGGGCCTCGAACCAAGAATATTGTATCCAGCACGATTATCATTTAAATATGATGGAGGGATTAAACAATTTCCAGACAAACGAAAGTTGAGAGAGTTTGCCTCTCATAAACCACCACTACAGGATATCTTAAATGGACTGCTCTAGATGGAAGCACACCTAAGGCTAAAAAGATGTCACCAGAGAAAATAAAATCATAGCAAAGAAAGCAGACCATCCAAATACTAACTAAAGGCAAAGAATAAAACACCTATTATAGAAAGAATGGAGGAGGAGGAATAAGAAGGGAGAGAAATAAAGAAACATCAGACTGTGTTTACAATAACTTAACAAGAAAGTTAAGTTAGATTGTTAGATAGTAAAGAAGCAACCCTTGAACCCTTGGTAACCACGAATCTAAAGCCAGCAATGGCAATAAGTACATATCTATCAATAATCACCCTAAATGTAAATGGACTGAATGCACCAATCAAAAGACACAGAGTAACAGAATGGATAAAAAAGCAAGACCCATCTATATGCTGCCTACAAGAAACTCACCTCAAATCCAAAGATATACACAGACTAAAAGTGAAGGGATGGAAAAAGATATTTCATGCAAACAACAAAGAGAAAAAAGCAGGTGTTGCAGTACTTGTATCAGACAAAATAGACTTCAAAACGAAGAAAGTAGCAAAAGATAAAGAAGGACATTACATAATGATAAAGGGGTCAGTCCAACAAGAAGATATAACCATTATGAATATATATGCACCCAACACAGGAGCGCCAGCATATGTGAGACAAATACTAACAGAAGTAAAGGAGGAAATAGGCAGCAATGCATACATCTTAGGAGACTTCAACACACCACTTACTCCAGAGGACAGATCAACCAGACAGAAAATAAGTAAAGACACAGAGGCACTGAACAACACACTAGAACAGATGGACCTAACAGACATCTACAGAACTCTACACCCAAAAGCCACAGGATACACATTCTTCTCAAGTGCACATGGAACATTTTCCAGAATAGACCACATACTAGGCCACAAAAAGAACCTCAGTAATTTCAAAAATATTGAAATCCTACCAACCAACTACTCAGATCACCAAGGTATAAAACTAGAAATAAATTTTAGAAAGAAATTAAAAAGGCTCACAAATACATGGAGACTTAACAACACTCTCCTAATTAATCAATGGGTTAACGACCAAATCAAAACAGAAATCAAAGAATATATGGAGACTAATGACAACAACAACACAAAGCCACAACTTCTGTGGACGCAGCAAAGGCAGTTCTAAGAGGAAAGTATATTGCAATCCAGGCCTATTTCAAGAAGGAAGAACATTCCCAAATGAATAGTCTAAAGACACAATTACAGAAATTGGAAAAAGAAGAACAAATGAGGCCCAAAGTCACCAGAAGGAGGGACATAATAAAGATTAGAGAAGAAATAAATAAAATTGAGAAGAATAAAACAATAGAAAAATCAATAAAACCAAGAGCTGGTTCTTTGAAAAAATAAACAAAATAGATAAACCCCTAGCCAGACTCATTAAGAGAAAAAGAGAATCTACACACATAATCACAATCAGAAATGAGAAAGGAAAAATCACGACGGACCCCACAAAAATACAAAGAATCATAAGAGAATATTATGAGAACCTATATGCTAACAAGCTGGAAAACATAGAAGAAATGGACAACTTCTTAGAAAAATACAACCTTCCAAGACTGACCAAGCAAGAAAAAGAAAAACTAAACAGACCTATCACCAGCGACGAAATCGAATTGGTAATCAAAAAACTACCCAAGAACAAAACCCCCGGGCCTGATGGATTCACCTCTGAATTCTACCACACATATAGAGAAGAAATAACACCCATTCTCCTTAAAGTTTTCCAAAAAATAGAAGAGGAGGGAATACTTCCAAACTCATTCTATGAAGCCAGCATCACTCTAATACCAAAACCAGGCAAAGACCTCACAAAAAAGAAAACTATAGACCAATATCCCTGATGAACGTGGATGCAAAAATACTCAACAAAATATTAGCAAACGAATTCAAAAATACATCAAGAGGATCATACACCATGATCAAGTGGGATTCATCCCAGGGATGCAAGGATGGTACAACATTCGAAAATCCATCAACATCATCCACCACATCAACAAAAAGAAGAACAAAACCACATGATCATCTCCATAGATGCTGAAAAAGCATTTGACAAAATTCAGCATCCATTCTGATTAAAACTCTCAACAAAATGGGTATAGACGGCAAGTACCTCAACATCATAAAGGCTATATATGACAAACCCACAGCTAACATCATACTTAACGGCGAGACCCTGAAAGCTTTTCATCTAAGATCGGGAACAAGACAAGGATGCCCACTCTCTCCACTGTTATTCAACATAGTACTGGAGGTCCTAGCCACAGCAATCAGACAAAACAAAGACATACAACGCATCCAGATTGGTAAAGAAGAAGTCAAATTGTCACCATTTGTAGATGACATGATACTCTACATAAAAAACCCTAAAGATTCCATTCCAAAACTACTAGAACTAATATCTGAATTCAACAAAGTTGCAGGATACAAAATTAACACACAGAAATCTGTTGCTTTCCTATACACTAATGATGAACTAACAGAAAGAGAAATCAGAAAAACAATTCCATTCACAATTGCATCAAAAAGAATAAAATACGTAGGAATAAACCTAACGAAGGAAGTGAAAGACCTGTACTCTGAAAACTACAGACACTCCTAAGAGAAATTAAAGAGGACACTAACAAATGGAAATGCATCCCATGCTCTTGGCTAGGAAGAATAAATATTGTCAAATGGCTATACTACCTAAAGCAATCTACAGATTCAATGCAATCCCTATCAAACTACCAACAGCTTTCTTCAATGAACTGGAACAAATAATTCTAAAATTCATATAGAACCACAAAAGACCCCGAATAGCCAAAGCAATCCTGAGAAGGAGGAATAAAGCAAGGGGAATTACACTCCCTGACTTCAAGCTCTACTACAAAGCCACAGTAATCAAGACAATTTGGTATTGGCACAAAAACAGACCCACAGACCAGTGGAACAGAATGGAAAATCCAAACATTAACCCAAACATATACAGTCAATTAATATTTGATAAAAGTGCCTTGGATATGCAATGGGGAGATGACAGCCTCTTCAGCAGCTGGTGTTGGAAAACTGGACAGCTACATGTAAGAGAATGAAACTGGACTACTGTCTAGCCCCATACACAAAGGTAAACTCAAGGTGGATTAAAGACTTGAATGTAAGTCATGAAACCATAAAACTCTTAGAAAAAAACATAGGCAAAAATCTCTTGGACATAAACATGAGCAACTTCTTCATGAACATATCTCCCCGGGCTAGGGAAACAAAAGCAAAAATGAACAAGTGAGACTATATCAAGCTGAAAAGCTTCTGTACAGCAAAGGACACCATCAGTAGAACAAAAAGACATCCTACAGTATGGGAGAATATATTCTTAAATGGAGTATCTGATAAAGGGTTGACATCCAAAATATATAAAGAACTCACGCACCTCAACAAACAAAAAGCAAATAATCCAATTAAGAAATGGGCAGAGGAAATGAATAGACACTTTTCCAAAGAAGAAATTCAGATGGCCAACAGGCACATGAAAAGATGCTCCACATCGCTAATCATCAGAGAAATGCAGATTAAAACCACAATGAGATATCACCTCACACCAGTGAGGATGGCCAACATCCAAAACACAAGCAACAACAAATGTTGGCAAGGATGTGAAGAAAAGGGAACCCTCCTACACTGCTGGTGGGACTGCAAATTAGTTCAACCATTGTGGAAAGCAGTGTGGAGGTTCCTCAAAAGACTCAAAATAGAAATACCATTTTGACCCAGGAATTCCACTCCTAGGAATTTACCCTAAGAATGCAGCAGCCCAATTTGAAAAGGACAGATGCACCCCTATGTTTATTGCAGCACTATTTACAATAGCCAGAAATGGAAGCAACCTAAGTGTCCATCGATAGATGAATGGATAAAGAAGATGTGGTACATATACACAATGGAATATTATTCAGCCATAAGAAGAAAACAAATCCTA